>ONZH01015943.1:0-10000 GCA_900303285.1 Rhinella marina
ATAGTGCTTTTTCAAGCACTATAATAAGAAAGAAATAAGAAGAATAAAGAAAAGGAATAACAGTATAGTGCTTTTTCAAGCACTATAATAAAGAAAAGGAATAACAGTATAGTGCTTTTTCAAGCACTATAATAAATGCAATATACATGGATCATGCTAGTATCAAACATTCTATGCTGGGTTGCATATATAGCCAATGTGGAACAAAGGTACATAAAGATCACCATAGCAGGTTAAGGACCCAATATATTAAACACAGTAGCGCAAAGATGCATGTAATAACAAGTAATACAGACCAGATGGACCCCACAACCCATGGAATGTTTTGCATATACTGTAGATTCTTTAGGACAGGTCATGAATATCTGATCAGAGGGGTTCCAACACCCCCGTTTCTGAGTCTTCCCTAGAAATACATAGCTCTGGTATTGGGACCTTATAGTAGTGGACAACCCCTTCTGGTGCACTGGATGTGCTGTCTTCATTCAGTTGCTTTACAGCCACTCTCTTCTGCTCTAAGTGCCAGCTGTAGCATCCAACCAGTAGACAACTACAGCTGTAACTCAGAGCAGATGGAAAGGGCTGTAAGGCAGTTCAAGTGTATCTTTAGTGTACTAAAAAGCTATATACACCTTCAGAGGCAATTTATATTTTTGCTAAAAAAAAATCATACTTTCAATTGGCCTTTATTAAAAATATTGAGCCATTCTGTCACAAAGGGTTAACTGTTTTTCTAATTGTGTGACTGGTACTTTCACTTTACATTTATTTAAGCCACATTCTACGCAGTAAGATAAGAACTGGGCTATAATGAGTTTACAATGTCAGAGAACTAAGAAAAGGAGTCCGTCTGCTCCTGGTCTGACAGAAAAGACAGAAAATGTAAAGGATGCTACTAGATCAAGTCTGCTCTGTACAGAACAAAATGATTCAATATATTTAATAAAGTGCAATTGAAAAAAATATTTTTAACTCAAAATTAGTACAATGCAATAGTACAAAATAATTGCCGCCAAAGGTGTACATAGCCTTTAAAGGGAGTTTTTTTTAGCAGTTCTTACTATGCTAAACTGTTGACTGCGCTAGGTAGGGTCTCAGGACAGTTGTACAATATACCATTTGTAGAGCCTTTTTTTTTTCCAAGTGACCAAGACAGGTCTTCACTGTGAACTGCTCATTGTTCTCTGCTGCTTTCCTCTCCCTTCCCCCAGCCCCTGTTCTGAGTGACATATTTACTGGTCTACTGATTTGATGCTACAGCAGAGATCACTTCACAGTGAAGCCTCACCATGGGCACTTCAAAGAACATAATCTGGCAGAATAAAATGTAATATTTACACTATTCCCTGTGATAAAAGCTCCAAAAATAGTATGTTTGTACTGTTCTCCCAAGTCCCCGCTTAATGCTCTCAACAGTTTAGCATGGTCAAAACTGCTAATAGATGCCCTTTAAACCAGGTCTAAATAATGGAGTGGTGGTGGTTTTTGTGTAGTACAAACATGAACCTGAGAAATGGGACTGCTGAGGGTATGATGAGCATGAAAACGAAACAGCATATCTAGTAATGTTGTTCTTTTTTCCAGCTTTTATTATTTTTAAAGGGCATCTGTACACAGATTTGTGCCTATGAAACTGTCTGACTTATTACATGTGCCCTTGGAAGCTGAAGGCATCTGTGTTGGTCCCATGTTCATCTGTGCCCTTGTTGCTGAGAAAAATGAATATATGCAAATGAGCCTCCAGGAGCAAATGGGGCATTGCCATTACACCTAGAGGCTCTACTCTTTCTGCAATGGCCACGCCATCTGCACGTCAATTGACAGGGCCAGATAGTGAAAACATCCAAATCCCTGGCCCTGACAATCAAAGTGTAGGTGGCATGGCAGCTGCAGAGAGAGCTGAGCCTCTAGGTCTAATGGCAACTCCCCTGTTGCTCCTAGAGGCTCATGTGCATATATTAAACATATTTTCTCAGCAATAAGGGCATGTATGAACATAGAACCAACACAGATGCCTTCAGTTGCCAAGCACACATGCAACAGGTCAGCCAGTTTCATAGATACAAATCTGCTGACAGATGCTCTTTACATTTGGTACATAGGTACAAAATCTGCTGACACCCTATGCGGTCCCCCATATTTTTACATTTTGCTGGCAAATGTTAGCACATTTCTCAAAAATTCAATTTGGTCGTTAGCTGAATTTTCCGAAAAGATTCAATTCCATCCTAATTTATATGTGACAAATCACGACAGGCGTCGCTCTTAGAATCACTGCACACTTCACTTATTTGGGCAGTTATGGGGCCAAAACTGACCAAATAACTGATGTGAACTTAGCCTTACAGGTCAATGTTAGCGCCCGGTATAAAGAACTGTGCAGAGGCCCAAGATCCTACTATAGTGTGAAAGAGCGCACTCCTTTTACACCATCGTCAGCCGATTCCACATAGATGTCTACAGAACCTGTTCTATTAAACACTTATACAAGCAGAGCCCCTGACAGAGTGGAGAGGGTAAAGCAATGGGAAACCGGCACTCACGTTCTTCTTGATGCTGTGATTTTGTCACATACAAAGTGACGCGTTTCGGCACTATAGTGCCTTCATCAGACTGTATACACCAACAATGTGTGCTCCCCTTAAATAACCTGCCAAACAAGGTGATGACGTCATGTAGTCATGACAACCAGATTAACATAAGCAAATGAAGACAATACAAACAAACTCCTATTGGTGGAGAGTCCGTGTGCCCTATCCAGCGTATTTCAGCATTTTAGTCCAAAAATGTGGTTATCGCTGTGGAGAAAATAGTGTTTGTTATTGCATACATAGTATAATAAAATACCTGACATGCATTACAAAAAACTGTTTAGTGCATATTTGCGATTGAGCCCATATGGCTCCAATGTCTGCAATCGATGGATCCAGTAACATCAAAGTTACACAGGGGAGTACCTCTTTCCGCATGTATCATCAAGAAATCGTTTATGGCCTCTGTTCATATAATCAGTCCAACATATGGAGGGTGGAAACGTGGCATATCAGCCTATGTTGGGGGACACCGTTCTGCCACTGCAGCTCAAGGAAGGTGTGCTTTGCGGTGTACGAGTGGCTGAAGTGCATGCAGTTTCCTGCACATTTTCAGGATGTCTTGCAGATGGAGTGAAGACTTCAGGAATCGCTTTACGACCAAATTGAACACGTGCGCCATACAGGCTCCTTGACGCAGACACCATGTTCTTCCCATTGGGGGTCACCATGGTTCCAATTTTGAGTTGTCGAGGAGAAAGCCAGGATTCGATTTCTTGATGAAGGAGCAGTTCTTCCTCTGTGTGACTCCATTTGCCCAGGCAAACTAGGCGCAGAACAACGTGACACTGCGGTGCCCTGCACATGTGGTATGCTGGAGGAGCACTGTGAATTGTTCCTGCAGTGGAGGCTGAGGACACGGTGGAGGATGAGGAGGCAGAGGCAGACATTGTAGCGGACCAACAAGTGAGAACGTGGAGGCGGAAGCGCCATCACCTGGTCAAGTTGCTGGTGTGGCTGGGCAGGAACCACAGTTACTCAGTGGGCCATAAAGGACATATATTGTCCTTGACTGTAGTTATAGCTCCACACGTTGGCGCTGCTGTGCTCAAAACACCTGCTCCCACGCGACTCTCATCATCATACTTGCCTGCCTACTGGAGGAAGCGGCTGATGTCTCCTCCAGATCTTGTCTGGGCAATAGCTGCTGACTGTCCTCTAGTAGCTCGTCCTTGCTGAAAAGTGGAGCCAAGCCTACGGTATATAATACTTCATGCGCTGCGTCAGAAAATGACAAAGGCAGGTTGAGGACAGTTGGGGGCATATGGCCTGCTCCCAGGCCATGCCAACTAAGCATTGTGTCAGAGGAATCCACCGACTCTTGGCTAGGAGTTTCTGATGTCACTTGCGACGAAGTCGAAGACCGAGTCAACCATTCAAGCACCACTGGGTTGCTGGTCAAGGCACGACCGCTAGATGACACTGGGAGCTCAGGCGTCTTGCTGTGACTCTGGATGCGACCCCCATTCTTCTGCTGCCTGCGACATAAAAATTTTGGCCACTGCCCATTCCCTTTGAAGGGCCTATCACCTGTTTGTCTGACATTATGTATAATAAAAGAATTAAATTAAAATAATACCCCCTAACGTCTCCGCAGAACGGCAATTAAGACATATATTTTTTTCTGATTAATAAACTCCCCCCTCCCCCCAAAAAAATAACTATCACAATTCACCGCAGAACGAATAGGAAGTAGGTTTATTTCCCTTCAATACACCCCGTAAATGGCTGTAGTACAATGTAACTTCACCGCTGAACGGCAATTATGACATATTTTTTCCTTTATTTCCCTATTAATACACCCCCCAAAAAATGTCAAATCAATGCAGAACGGCTAATAGGACGTACGTATATTTCCTATTAATATACTCCGTAAATGGCTGTATCACACAGAACTTGCACCACAATAACAAGCAAGGTTTGCTGCAATTACTGATGTATCATATAGTGCAAACAACCCAAAAGCTGCAGTATAACTGCAATTTGGATTCCCAATTAGTGCAGCAAGGTGTAATAGAATTGCTCCTATTACCCAGGCTGTACACTCTCCTATTGCTCCCTGTTCTCTTTTTATAGTATAGATCAGGGGTACTCAAGTACTTTTGGTGAAGGTCCACATACCTGAGTCTGCTGTAGGATGAAGGTCCGAGCTGCAAAACAAAAAAATATATAAGGAAGGACAACACCAGTGGCGTGTAGCCTTAATAGTAGTAATGCCTTCTGCGCCCCCCCTCCATAGGTATAAAGTCCTCTGTGCTCCCCTCCATAGGTATAATGTCCTCTGCGCCCCCTCCGTACGTATAATGTCCTCTGCGCCCCCCTCCATACATATAATGTCCTCTGCGCCCCCCTCCATAGTTATAATGTTCTCTGCTCCCCCCTCCATACATATAATATCCTCTGCGCCCCCCTCCATACATATAATGTCCTCTGCGCCCCCCTCCATACATATGTCCTCTGTGCCCCTTCTGTATTAAAAAAAAACAAAAACACACAGCACTACTCACCTTGTCCCGTTTCTGAAGCTCACAGTCCTCCTGTCTTCATCTTCACTGCATCGCGCTGCAGCACTATGTGGGCGGAGCTTATGCAGATTTTCAGTCTGCAGGCTCCGCCCACATCGGCCGGCAGCGCGATCTGGGCAGACTGAATGGTGAAGCAGGAGAAGTCTTCCTGCTTCACCATTCACAGCACAGTCGTCAGAAGGAGAGGAGGAGCGCAGGGAGCAGAGACGTGAGTGACATCAGCTCCCTGCACTCCAGCAATGAGCGCCTCCATTTGTATTGATGGAAGCGCTCATTGCTTCTGGTGCAAGCAGGGGTCCGGGAAGCTGGCAGTTGAGTACCCCTGGTATAGATGATGCCTCCTTATCCTTTCCCTACACCTTAAATAATCTTTCCCTGAACTTGTAAATCGTTTTTTTAGTACAATCAAGTCTTTCATAGCACTGTCCCTAGTGCCTGCTAACATCTCTTCCTGCAATAAGCACACTGCAAAATGGCAGAATCCAAGATGGCTGAGGCTATTTATCGGGCTGTGACCTCACAGGGGCTGGCTGGCTGCTAATTGGCTGCATGCATGGCATTGTGGGTGATCCCTCATTCCCAGAGTTCTTTATTCCATGTCCTAACATGTGCAGCAGCCATTTTAGTAAAAATGTCATTCATTACCACAAAGCGTGAGGAAATTTGGCTTTGGTGCAAATTTAATTTTTCCTGAAATTTGGATTGAATTCCACTTCGTCAACTTTGATTCGCTCATCTCTACTGGCAACACATCTACAGTTTACATTTTCATGCTCACATCTAGCATATAATCAGGCAACAAGCGGGAATTTACTCATTTATTGGATGATCACTGGAACAGTTCCCTGGGCCAATAATCCGAAATGAGCATTCCTACAAATGTTTGCTCTTTAAATCTGCCCATATTAAAGAGCCCATAGACATTTTGTAGCATTTGTAGGGAATTTTATTACATAGTTACATAGTTAATATGGTTGAAAAAAAGACATAAGTCCATCAAGTTCAATCAAGGGATAGGTGGGGATGCGAATCCCAGAAGGAAGTGAGACTCCAATTTCTACACGTTTTCATTTACTGTCATTTACTGTTACTTTCAAGAATTCATGTAAACATTTTTAAAACTATTCCTGCTGTGACCACGTCCTGAGGAAGTCTATTCCACAGATTCACAGTAAAGAAACTTTGACGCTTCTGGAAACTGAACTTTTTCTTCTCCAGTCGGAGGCAGTGCCCCCTTCTCTTTTGAGGGCATTTTACATGGAACGGTTTTTCACCGTATTTTTTTGTATGGCCCATTTATATATTTGTATAGGTTAATCATGTCCCCCCTTAGACGTCTCTTCTCAAGACTGAATAAATGTAATTATTTTAATCTTTCTTCTTAACTAACCTCCATGCCCCTTATCAGTTTAGTCGCTCTCCTCTGTACTTTTTCCAGTTGCAGAGCGTCCTTTCTATGGACTGTTGCCCAGAACTGAACTGCATATTCCAGATGAGGCCGTACCAACAATTTGTAAAGTGGTAATATTACATCCATGCCCTGTGAGTCCATGCCTCATTTAATGCACGACAATATCCTGGTAGCCTTAGAAGCAGCTGATTGTAGATTAAGTAACAGCATACAATGTCAATCTACAAGGACACCTAAATCCTTCTCTATAAGTGACTCTCCCAGTGTTACCTCCCCTAGGACATATGAAGCACAGAGGTTATTACTAACAAGATGCATAACTTTACATTTATCCACATTGAACCTCATTTGCCAAGTTGATGCCCAGACACTCAGATGAGTGATGCCCAGTCATCCAGTCAGTGTGTTCAAGTCAGCTTGTATTTAATGGACATCTTCCATAGACTGCACAGTACTACAAACCTTCTCCCTGGCTGTGACGCTCTCCGCTGCGATTGGACAGCGCTACAGCCAGGGAGAAGGAGACGCCCATTGAGAAACCCTGGCGTCTCCTCCTCCCTGTTCCGATGCTATGCATTAGCATAGCGCATGCCACAATTTTACATGGGCCCAGCGGGCAAACGGAGCGGCGCCTGCAAAAAATAGTAAATGCCCTGACCTCCACTGTACATGCCCTTCATAACTTTGTACTTAGTTTACAGTGTCAGGACCCATGAAAGGTCCTCTTTAACCCCTTAAGGACCCTGCCATTTTTCACCTTAAGGACCAGACCATTTTTAGCAAATCTGACATGTCTCACTTTATGTGGTGATAACTTTAGAACGCTTTTACTTATCCAGGCCATTCTGAGATTGTTTTCTCGTCACATATTGTACTTCGTGATAGTGGTAAATTTGAGTCAAAATATTTCATTCTTATTTATAAAAAAAATACCAAATTTACCAAAATTTTGAAAAATTTGCAAATTTCCAAATGTCAATTTCTCTACTTTTAAAATACATAGTAATACTTCCAAAAATAGTTATTATTTTACATTCCCCATGTATCTACTTCAGGTTTGGATCATTTTGAAAATTACATTTTATTTTTTTGGGATGTTAGAAGGCTTAGAAATTTAGAAGCAAATTTTGAAATTTTTCACAATTTCCAAAACCCACTTTTTCAGGACCAGTTCAAGTTTGAAGTCACTTTGTGAAGCTCCCATCATAGAAACCACCCAAAAATGACCCCATTTTAGAAACTAAACCCCTTAAGGTATTCAAAACTGATTTTAAAAACGTTATTAACCCTTTAGGTGTTCCACAAGAATTAAAGGAAAATGTAGCCAAAATTTCTGAATTTCACTTTTTTGGCAGATTTTCCATATCAATCATTTTATTCCGAGAATAAAGCAAGGGTTAACTGCCAAACAAAACGCAATAATTATTACCCTGATTCTGTAGTTTACAGAAATGCCCCATTTGTGATCGTAAACTGCTGTACAGGCACACGGCAGGGCGCAGAAGGAAAGGAACGCCAGGGCAGATTTCACTGGAAAAAGTTTAAGTTGCCATGTCACATTTGATGCACCCCTAGAGTAGGAAACTCCAAAAACTGACCCCATTTCGGAAACTATGGGATAAGTTGGCAGTTTTGTTAGTACTATTTTATGGTACATACGATTTTTGGTAGCTCTATATTACACTTTTTGTGAGGCAAGGTAACAAAAACTAGCAGTTTTGGCATTGTTTTTATTTTTTGTTATTTACAACATTCATCTGACAGGTTAGATCATGTGATATTTTTATAGAGCAGGTCGTTACGGACGCGGCAATATCTAATATGTATACTTTTTTTATTTATTTAAGTTTTACACAATATTTTTGAAGCACAAAAAAAAATCACATTTTAGTGTCTCCATAGTCAGAGAGCTGTAGTTTTTTTTTATTTTCTGGGCGATTTTCTCAGGTAGGGGCTCATTTTTTGCGGGATGAGATGACGGATAGATTGGTACTATTTTTGGTGGCATACGCTATTTTGATAGCTTGGTATTACATTTATTGTGATGAAATGTGACAAAAAATGGCTTTTTTAGACAGTTTTTATTTTTTATTTTTTACAGTGTTCACCTGAGGGGAGAGATAATGCAATATTTTTGTATTGCAGGTTGTTACGGACGTGGCGATACCTAACATGTATACTTATTTTTATTTATTTAAGTTTTACACAATAATATCATTTTTAAAACTAAAAAAATCATGTTTTAGTGTCTCCATAGAGAGCTGTAGTGTTTGTTTTTTGTTTTTTTTTGGGCGATTGTCTCAGGTAGGGGCTCATTTTTTGCGGGATAAGGTGACGGTTAGATTGGTACTATTTTTGGGTGCATACGCTAAATATAGTATTACATTTGCTTGGTATTACATTTTTTGTGATGAAATGTGACAAAAAAATGGCTTTTTTTAGACCGTTTTTATTTTTTTATTTTTTACGTGTTGACTGGGGGGGTGGATCATGTGATATTTTAATAGAGCAGGTTTTTACGAATGCGGTGATACCTAATATGTATATTGTTTATTTATTTTTTTCTATTTTTTATATGTGTCTTTAAGGGGAAGGGGCTTTTTTATTGAAACTTTATTTATATTTATATTTTTTTTATTTTTTGTTAAAAAACTTTTATTTCACTTTTTTTTTTACAATTTTACTTATGTCCCACTGTGGGACTTTAACATTTCAGGGTCTGATCCCTGATTGAATACAGCACAATACATCTGTATTGTGCTGTATTCAACTGTCAGCGTCTCACACTGTGAGACGCTGACAGTTGCCTAGGAGACCCAGCGCTGTGGCTGGGTCTCCTGGGCTTCCGTAGATGGCAGTCCCCGATGCCTCTGGGCAAGGCATCAGGGCTGCCATCTCAACCATCGGGCCCCCCCACCGCCTCACGGGGACCCGATGGCTTGAACACGTTGCCGCAATGCCTCTGTATGCCGCGGTCAGCGTGACCGCGGCATATAAGGGGTTAATCCGCCGCCATCGGTGTTATCACCGATGCTGGCGGACGCAGCAGAGGCCCGGCTGTCAGTATCAGCCGGGCCCCTGCTGAAGATTGCGGCAGCGGGCGGCAGTTGCACCTTTAAACCTAGGACGAGCATTCTCGTCCTAGGTCCTGAAGGTGTTAAACAGAACCCTGAGACTATCACAGAGCAGGTGCATTTATATGGAGACTTGATTACACACAGGTGGATTCTGTTTATCTTCATCAGTCATTTAGGACAACATTGGATCATTCAAAGAGCCTCAATGAACTTCTGGAGTGAGTTTTCTGAACTGAAAGTAAATGGGCCGAATAATTTTGCACGCCCCACTTTTCAGTTTTATTATTACAAAAAAAGTTTAAATGATCCAATAAATTTTGTTCCACTTCACAATTGTGACCCACTTGTTGTTGATTCTTCACCAAAAATTTAAAATGTTATATCTTTTTGTTTGAA
>ONZH01015943.1:15000-27478 GCA_900303285.1 Rhinella marina
GCAAACAATACAAAAAAGCTTAAAGGGGTTCTGCAGTTGTTTAAAACTGATGATCCATCAGCATCTGATCGGCGGGGGTCTGACACCCAGAACCCCTGCCGATCAGCTGTTTGAGAAGGCAACGGCGCTCCAGGAGTGCCGCGGCCTTCTCTGTGTTTTCCTCAGGCCCAGTGACGTCACGACTACTATCACTGGCCTGGGTGAGGCTAAGCTCTGTTCACATGAATGGACCCCCGCCGATCAGATGCTGATGATCTATCCAGAGGATAGATCATCAGTTTTAAACAACTGCAGAACCCCTTTAAACCCCAACTGGCCCAGCCTCACTCACTCCACCATTCATACAAACCACACACTAATCTAACAAAACCACACACTAACCTAACAAAACTTAAAGACAAACTAACTGAAACCTAACCTAGCCGGTCCGGCTGTAAAATACCCCTAAACCTCATAGAAACAGAAAAATAGACCATTCGTCATAAACATAATGAAACGTAAAATAGACGAACCTCGTCATAACTAAAAATAGACGACCTCGTCAAACCAAATAACTAAAGCAAAAAGGCAAACTTTGCCGTACTTAGCAAATGAACAATTTTTTTTTCCTCACACAAACCACACAAAACACTACAAAAATTACTTAACCTAACCTAAACTATCCCTAACCCCTTTACTATCTAAACCCTTCACACCCTTCACCCAGGGCTGACCTCCGCCTCATGTCCCTGCCATGTCCGCATAGTCTGAGGCCAGCCCTTCCTCCACCACCCACATCCAGCCCGCCGCCCCATGTCCTCCCATGTCCGCATAGTCCAGGGCTGGATGCAGGTCTCCCCACACGCACTCAAAAGACCCCCCCCCTCCTCCCACACCCACCCAACCTAACTTACCCCACTTACCCTACGCTAAACAACGCAACATCCTAACTACATAACATCTTAACTACATAACATAATAACTGTACATAACATCCCGAAGGCCCAAGTTCGGTCCTCTGCAGCCTTTTTCCAAAACCAATACCAGATTCCAAAACAAAAATCTACGGTGATCGCATCAGCCCACCACCAGGAAAGGTACAACTAGGCCTAGGACACACTAAAAGCAAACCCCCTCTAAAGGAGAGAAGCCCTACTTGTGCCCAGCCTCTCGTACTCCAGGGAGCGCACCTTCACCAGGTCCCCCAAGATGTTCCTACATACCTCATCCACCGGGAGGACTTTCTGCTGCGTAGAGACTAAACACTGTGCATTCCATGTGAAGAGTCTAACCACTAAGCTAACTAAAAATCTAGTGCATGGGTCCCTCCTACCAAGGTCTTTGAACACCCCATAGGCCCACTCCGCATAGGAGAGGTTGGCCAACCGAGGCCAGCCAATGGAAGGGCCCACCTGTTTGTATACCTCTGTATTAAAAGGACACTGAAGCAGGAAGTGCTCTATACTTTCCAGTATGTCGCCACACTCCTCCCGGGGACAACCCCTTTCCTCGGAGTTCCTGTACTTCAAGTTGTCCCTTACATACAGCTTCCCGTGAAAGCAGCGCCAAGCCAAGTCCCAATACTTCAAGGGGATCCTTGCTGAATTTAACAAACGTAACCCCCGGTCTAGATCCCGGCTTGGGCAATCCTTAAGGGCCAGGGGCTTTTGTAAGTGGGACAACAAGACCCTCTCGTCAAGGGACCTCCTTGACATAGTCCTGATTTCCCTCACCTCCAAACCCCACCGGCGGATCCCCTTCAGAATCGGGGTGACATAAGCCGGAAGATATCCATGTGGCGTGCGCAAGTCCTTCTCTCGCCCTCCTATCTCCCATTCCTGGAAGAAAGGCTGAAACCACCCTTTGCAGGAGACTACCCACAGAGGAGCCCTCTCTGGCCAGAGGTTCGCCAGGTTAATCTTAATAAAGGTGTTCACTAGGAACACCACGGGGTTGACCATACCCAACCCCCCTAGTCTCCTCATACGGTATGTCACCTCTCTCTTGACTAGGTTAAGCCTGTTTCCCCATAACAGTTGGAAAAACAGGCTATAGACCCGGGTCCAGAGAGGCTCTGGCAAGATACACACGCTGCCCAAATAGATAAGCAAAGGCAGAAGGTAGGTCTTGATCAGGTTGACCCTTTCCCTGAGGGTCAAAGACCAACCCTTCCACTGGTCGACCCTCTGAGCGGCGATCTTAAGCCTGTCATCCCAATTTTGTGTGGGGTAATCCCCATGGCCGAAATGAATTCCTAGGACTTTTGCTGAAGACTGGGGCCCTGGAAGGGTGTCTGGGAGATCGAAAGATGGATCGCCCCCTCCCAGCCAGAGACTTTCGCACTTATCCCGGTTGATCATGGACCAGGAAGCCTCCGAGTAGCGGTCAACCTCGGACATCACGTATTCCGCCTCCCCTCCCGAGGACACGAAAACGGTAACGTCGTCAGCATACGCCACCACCCTCAGAGTGGCTTCTGGCACCACCGGATCCATCCTGTCTCCCGCCAACGGTCCACGATCGATCCGCTTAAGAAAGGGATCGATCGCGAATACGTATAAAAGCGGGCTCAGAGAACAACCCTGGCGGACACCAGACCCAACCTCGAAAAGGCGGCCAGACCAACCGTTCACCAGCGGGAAATTCTCTGCCCCTGCATACAGGATCTTAAGCCAATTAACAAACCTCCCCGGAAGGCCATACTTCAGAAGGACCGACCAGAGGTACTTGTGGTCAACCCGATCAAAAGTCTTTGCCTGATCCAAGGACAGCATGTACCCCTTCCAGTGGCCTGCTCTACTCTGTTCACCTGCCTCTCGGACACCAAGCACAGTACTAAAAGTGCTACGGCCTGGAACCGAGCAATGCTGGGCCCCTGAAAGGAGTTGTGGCGCAAACGTCACCAACCGATTGAACAGTATCTTGGCCAGAACCTTTCTGTCCGTATTGAGGAGCGCTATGGGACGCCAATTCTCAATACGGCACGGATCCTTACCCTTTGATAGAAGGATCAGAGCTGACCTCCTCATTAACTTTGGCAGAGTGCCCAAGGATAGACACTCATTAAATACCTCAGTCAAGAGGGGAACTAAGGAGTCCTTAAAGGTCTTATAAAGCTCGGATGTTAAGCCATCCAGGCCCGGCAACTTCTTTGGGGCAAGCCCCTTGATCGCCAGGCTGACTTCCTCTTCTCTGATCTCTTCCACCAAAACGCCAAGGGAGAGGTTTACTCCTGGTTCAGGGACAGTTTCAGCCAGGAAAGCCGACATCCTGTCCTGATCCAGTTCCTTCTTTCCCAAGAGGTGTGAGTAGAAGGTTCTGATGACTTCCAGGATCCCTGATCTGGACCTGTTCAGAGATCCTGTACCATCAATCAGTCCCGTCACCAGTTTACAACCCACTGACATCTTGCAGTTTCTGTAAGGGTCGGGCGAGCAGTACCTCCCGAAATCCCTCTCAAAAACCAGATGCGTGCCATCTGACATCTCTTGAGCAAAGATTTCACCCTAGAGATATCCTCGCGGCTACCTCCAGTCAAGACCAGATGCTTGAGTTACCTCCTCAGACCCTAGTCTGACTACCTCTATAATAAGTGAAACCCCCATGACCTGGGGTATGCCTGATGTGGACATCCGCCATGCGAGCCTCGCTAGCTATGCTATTTAGGGCTATGCTATCATAAGCGAACCGGTCTTTGGCACCTCCCCTATCCTGGGATCTCTTGACTGTGTTGAAATCCACCTGCCGAATTGTAAAAAGAAAAGGCTTGATCCTCATAAAAAGACTCTTCCTGTCCCATTTGGTTTGGGGACCATAGATGTTAATTAAACGGAGTTCTTGTCCCTTCATGAGAACATCCAAGATCAAACACCTCCCCATTTCTAACTCGATCACTCGTCGGCATTCTACCAGTGCGGTGAAAAGGAACGCCACTCCGCTATATGGCTCAGCCACAAGAGACCAATAGGAGGGTCCTGATCTCCATTCCCTCTTGGCTTTATGTACGGCCGCCAAATCTGGCAGCCTGGTCTCTTGCAAAAGCAAAATGTCAGCCCCAACTCGGCTGAAAAAATCAAAGGCCGTAAAACGAGCCGCATCCGACTTAATGCTGGCGACATTAATGGTTGCCAGTGTCAGCAGAGCGGGTACCGCCATAAAGAGTGATTAAGTTAGACGGCCTTCTTCCTTCCCTTCCCAACCTTCTGACCCCTCCCGGGGCTGCCCTCTAAAGCAGCGCGACCTCTCTTGAGGGAGACAGTGGTATCCATCTCATTTGCCACCACCGCCTCCCCCTGCGCACCACTCCTGGCTTCCTCGGTTCCAGAGTCCAGACCCTCCTCCTCCCCTGAGGACCTTGCATCCTCACCAAAGAGGTGCGTGGGGCCTACTGAAGACCCTCCCTCCTTCGCCTCCGGTCCCTCAGCTTCAACCTCCTCCCAAGCAGAAGAGGAGGCGAAGATCTCATCCAAGATGAGGTACCGGCTGGAGAGCTCCAGAGGGGAGCCGGCTTCACCTTCTCTGGCTACTCTGGTCCAGCAAGATTTTTTTTTGGTCAGCCGTTTCCGTCTGTTGTTATTGGACTCTGCCCCACTACCCTGTGCTGCACTTTCGTAGTGTGAGGACAGAGTCCCCTCGGAACACTCCAGCCTTCTGATCTCCTCGTTTAGCTTGCCATCCCCTAGGGTCTCTGATTCATGGGAGGCAGCCACTCGGGAGGGAGCAGAGATCACCCCAGGACGGGGCTCCTCCTGCCCCCTTTCCGCCTTGCGCCTTTCCCTCCTCCTCTGCCTGGACGGGCCTTCCTTCCTCTTCACTGACCCCCTAGCTCCTCTGTCTTCGCCAGCACCCGCCTCGGCCGAAGGAACCTCCCGGCTCCCCCCTGCGCGAGCACGGGCCACGTTGACTTCAGAGAGAGGACAGCGACTAAATGGGTGTCCAAGCTCACCACACAGGTTGCACCTAATCTCCTCACAAGATGCAGCAAGATAACCTGACCCCCCACACAACGCGCACTTCTGCACATTGCAGCTGGTGCTGAAGTGTGTGGGGCTGCCGCACTTGTGACAGAGTTTAGGCTGCCCCCTGTAAAAGACCAAAATCCTGTCACGCCCGATGAAGGCAGATGATGGGATGTGGAAACCATATCCCCCCAGACATTTAAGTTTGATGTTAAATGTCCAGGCACCGGACCAAATGCCATACTCATCCACGTTCTTTCTTGGGAGATCATGGACTTCTCCGTACCTGCCCAACCAGGTCATGATGTCAACATAAGAGAGTGACTCATTATGGGTTAGCAGGGTAACTCTCTTAACCTCACTCTGGCGGGTTATCGCTTGCGCGTCAAAACCATGCCAGTCCGGCAGGTCTTTCACCAGCTCATATCCAGACCAAAAGAGCTCTAAGCCCTCTGGCCGGACAAAGCTGATGTCAAACTCCTTAGAACCATACGGATGTATCAGGGCGAAGATGTCAGTTGCCCTGAAACCCATCCCAAGCAGGAGCTCCACCACCCTCTTTCTAGTAGGTTTCATCACTACGCCACTTGAGACAGACTACATTCCGTCTGGTCTTCGGGCTGGTTGTGGGTGAAGACCAGTTGGTCTCGCCCCCGATCTTCTCTCTGAAGGCTCTCAGGCCATGCCTGTCTATCCAGAAGGACAGATCCACCTGCCTCCCCTCTACAGTGATGGTGCTCTCCCCCTTTTTGAGGGCCTCCAGGAGTCGCTGCTGCAAGTCACAGTCGCCAGACTCTGGAGGCGAGGAAGCCAGCGGGGACAGCCCCCCTCCCCCTGCGGCCGAGGTCACGCTGGCATAACTTCTGCCAGGTACCATGGCCAAGTGAGAGGCACTGGCGCCCTCCCCACATCTACACGCCTACTGATCCCGGGAAATGCCCCAGATCCCTCAGGGGAGGTTGCACGGGATCCATTGGCCGCTTCTACAGCGGCCGAGTGACCCCCCCCCACTTTCACCCCCCATCAGGACGTAGAGCAGCCTCCCTAATGGCCCCACTTATTTACTTTATTATTCTTTCAGGGACCACTTTTCCAGTGGCCCTACCCTCAGCAGGGGTCACCCTGGACCCCGACGGGTGGGGGCTACACGGGGCGCGCCTACCACTTTCACCCCCCACCAGGACCAGGAGCAACACTGGATGACAATTCTACAATGCCTATACACTCCCCCTCATACACACGCTGGGCCAGAGGGGGCAGATAGTATGTTAGGGTTAGGGCTAGAGTTAACTTTATTGGGGTTAATTTGTTTTGGTGACTTTCTTCCTTTTATAACTTGAGCCTCTACCACCATCACCTGAGTCAGAGGAGGCAGATGCGGCAGAGGCACTTAACATCTCAAGTCCTTTAGTCTTCTTCACTTCACTTCTTTTCTTGCCTTCACTTGGCTGTGTCTTCCTGCAAGGCCAGGCGCGCCGATGAAACACTGCCTTCAGCAGCGCCGTCCCCGGACGCGGCATACGCTGGAGCCACGCCCCCACTGCCAGCCCCGCTCCCAGGCGCGCCTCCAGGACCGCCCAGAGGCATGCCCCCGCCACGCTAGCCACCCCTCTGCCACCTCCGCTCACCATAGACACGCAAGTATGAGCAGGAGGGGTGGGAGAGGCAGCGGCAGCACCGGGAGCATCGGGCTTTGCAGGGACAACAGGGGGAGTATTATCTTTGACCGGGGCAGCAGAGGGGGAGGCAGTAACCCCGTCACACCGCTGCAGATCCACGGAAAACTTGTCCAGCTTTACCGGGACGGCGGCGGTGGGCGGGGCCACACCAGTCGCGGCCACTCCTCCCCCTCTTTCTTGTCAGCAAGGACGGCGTCCTGTGCCATCTTGTTTTCTTTAGGCCTAGTGCTCTCCCCTCTCCCATGCTCCGGTTCCACCACAGAAACCGGGCTAGGGGCGTTAGTGGGGGCTGCTCCCTGGACCGACTTTGCAGCCGGTCCAGAGGGCAGCGGGTGAGTTACATACACCAGTCTTTCTTCCATTTTTTGCTTCTTTACCTTTTTGTTTTTCTTCTTCTTCCTTGCCAGCTCGTCATCAGGGAGATCGTCTCCGAAATAGAACCCGTCTTCATGAATCCTGGGAGATTCAAGGTGCCGTATTTGTGCCATAAGGCGACCCCCAATTCCGCTACTGTCACTGTCTTTCTCCTCATCGGAGCTAGTGGGGGGCAAGCGGACCTGCTCTGCTGGAATCTGAGATGCAGAGCTCTGTACCCCCCACTAGCTCCTGTCTTTTCTTCCTCCTTTTCTTCTTCCTCTTCTTCTTCAGAGGAAACGTCTCTTTGCTGCTGTACTTTCGCCTGCCGCATTTTGGCGAATCTGGCGTCATTAGCCAACTTCTCCTTAAAGGGGCTGCTATTCTCAAATATTACAGTCCCTCTCCCCTCTAGTTCCTTGATTTCCTCCTTCAAACTTTTTACTTTTTTTAGAAATCTCAGGCCTATTTTTCTTAGAGGCCCTGTCCGCCTTCAGCCTCTCTATGCCACTTCGGTATTGCCCCTGCAAGATCTTCCTGACCCCAGGGAGGACGATGGTGCTGAGGCCGGTAGCTCGCCTCCCCTACTCCCCGCCGGCCTACCCCGGGAAGCAGGATCCTGGGCCTTGAGTGGCTTCATAGCCCAGGGACCCACCACCTTCCTGGAAAGAGGCAGGGCCTGGGCTTGGGAAGGTGGAGTATCCCTCAGCTAAGTCCTCCAAACACAAGAAACACGGGAGCTCCACACAAACACCTCCTCTCACCGCGGCTGCTGGCACCAGACTTGCCCTCCAATAGATCCTCGTTAAAGGATTTCAAGTGTACTCCGGCTCCCTCTCCGGATTCGAACCCTGATTCCCCGTTACCCGTGGTCACCATGGTAGGCGCAGAAAGTACGATCGAAAGTTCACAGGGCAACATCCGAATGGATCATCGCTGTCACGGGGATGTGCGATCGGCCCGAGGTTATCTAGAGTCACCAAAGCGGCCGGGGAGAGCGGCAGCAGGTGGGAGAAGGGGAGGCCCAGATAACTCCCGCCCCCGGGCCCCGCCGTGCCCAGGCCCCTTGGTTTTGGTCTGATAAATGCACGCATCCCTGGGGGTCAGCGCTCGTCGGCATGTATTAGCTCTAAAATTACCACAGTTATCCAAGTAACGGTTGGAGCAATCAAAGAAACCATAACTGATTTAATGAGCCATTCTCAGTTTCACTGTACCAGCCGTGCGTACTTACACGTGCATTGGCTTAATCTTTGAGACAAGCATATGCTACTGGCAGAATCAACCAGGTAGGCTGACTGGAGCTAAGGAGGTTGGCGGGAGAGGGAGGTGGTGGAAAGAAGGAGGACCTGAGAGTCCGCACCGACCGACCACCGAGCGCGGCCCTCTCCCTTCCCGGCCACTGAGGCAGGAGGAGGTGGACGAGGGGGGAAGAGGGATGGAAGCAGTTGAGGAGGAAAAGCCCACCCCCGGGGCCGGGTTGGGGGCAGTTTGGAAGAGGAGCCGCCGGTCGAGGCTAAGCTTCTCTAACCGCACCACCCGGGGCCCGGAGGGTCCCTGCCTCTCTCGACTTACTTCCATATCTGCCTCTAAACCCCTATGTCTCTCTTCTCTGGACCTCAGGGCCATGCGGCGGAGGGGGACCCACGCCAACGCTGGCCATCCCCCGCGGGCGAGGCCGCTCAGAAGGCGGGGGATCTCCCCCGCCGTGAATCAGCATAAAAAAGGGGATCACGCTGCCCACGTGGCACTGTGGGGTCGTCAGGCCGGCGAGGAACCGCCTCAGGCAGGGGGAGTCCTGGGGTGGACGCCTGTCGAGGGTAGGTGCGTATGCGTGTGGTGTTTTTCACCGTGAGACACTCGGGAGAAGATGCGCCCCGCGCTGAGGACGCCGTGGGGATGGAACGCGCTCGGTTTACTGGGGAGCGGCGGAGGGCACAGATGCCCCACGCATCCCTTAGGCCCCAGGGGGTCCCCACCACGGCGAGACCAGCACGACTTCAGACACCTTTTCGGCTGGTTCGGAGTGAGCTCGACCCTGGGACGGGCCAGCCGGAGGGATCCCCCACAACCGCCACCAGGAGAAGCAGGGTGGGGCACCACGGCATCCCCACCCCGCCAGCCAGGGCGATGGCAGGCACCCAGGATGCCGACATCCGGCCTGACGCCAGACACCACACCCGGGCCCACGCGGCATCTTCGGTCCCACCAGCCAGGGAGATGGCAGGCACCGGGACCGCCCAACCCCACACGGCATCTTTGGTCCAGCCGGCCCTCACGGCGGCAGCAAAAAAGCTGGCAGCCCCGTAGTGGCATTGGGGGGAGAAAACGATGGCACCACCGCTCATGGCGGCCTGGGCGCTGGCAGACCAAGACCCCTGCACATGGGACAAAAGCCATGGGGCCACACGCCGGGGAACGGCAGCCTGGTGAGACGGGAATGAGAGCGGACTCGAACACCGGAGTGCATATCAATAGCGGTGGCCAGAGATTATCAATAGAGATGAGCGAGTAGTGTTCGATCGAGCTGGTATTCGATCGAATACTACGCTATTCGGCGTACTCGATTTCGTTCGAGTATAACGGCGATGGCGCACTTAGAATTCGTTTCCCCTCCCACCTTCCCTGGCGCTCTTTTTCCACCAATCACCATGCAAGGGGGGTATGACAGGCACGCTGAGCACGCTGGCAGCGCGAAAACGGCGTCTACATGGATTGGCTGGAAAAACCATGTGACCTCGAATGTTAAAAACTCAGCTCTTCCTGCTCGTACGCATATGCTGCGTGAACTTAGTCAGGGACAGAGGCTGGAGAAGGGAGAGACAGGTTTTAGCTGTTGGACAGGCAGGAGCGTGATTAAAAGCCCTTATCAGGGCTACTATAGTGCAGTACAGTGATAGCTTTACTACTATATACACTTTACAGAGAACGGCTGCTGTATTCAGGGATAGCTGCTGGAGTAGGGATAGAGAGAGGCATTAGTGGTGTATTAGGTGCTCTGCTACATACCAAACTATATTTGGCACTACTGCTGTGTACCTTGAACTATAAAATATATAGACCTTATAATTGGCAACTGTACTGTGCGTTCTCTTGCAAACTAATTTAAATACCTGGTGTTAATACCCACCGTCTGAACAGTTAGTACACGGCTGTGTACCTTGAACTATAAAATATATAGGCCTTATAATTGGCAACTGTACTGTGCGTTCTCTTGCAAACTAATTTAAATACCTGGTGTTAATACCCACCGTCTGAACAGTTAGTACACGGCTGTGTACCTTGAACTATAAAAATATTTAGGCCTTATAATTGGCAACTGTACTGTGCGTTCTCTTGCAAACTAATTTAAATACCTGGTGTTAATACCCACCGTCTGAACAGTTAGTACACGGCTGTGTACCTTGAACTATAAAATATATAGGCCTTATAATTGGCAACTGTACTGTGCGTTCTCTTGCAAAATAATTTAAATACCTGGTGTTAATACCCACCGTCTGAACAGTTAGTACACGGCTGTGTACCTTGAACTATAAAATAATATAGGCCTTATAATTGGGCAACTGTACTGTGGCGTTCTCTTGCAAAATAATTTAAATACCTGTTGTTAATACCCACCGTCTGAACAGTTAGTACACGGCTGTGTACCTTGAACTATAAAATATTTAGGCCTTATAATTGGCAACTGTACTGTGCGTTCTCTTGCAAACTGTCACGCTGCGGTGTGGGAGGGGAAACTCCACACCGAGCATACACCGATACACTACAGTGAGATGAAAACCAATCAGCAGGCAAGAAGCCAGTGGCAAGGAAAACCACTGAACCAAGTGCACCGGAAACACCAGAAACCAAACCCAGAGGGCAGAAACCCAGTGAGCCCCGTTCTTCACAGAGCCCCAGATGGTAGGGATGCACTTATCCAGAACTCACTGGCTGCACCTCCAGGAAGGTCCCGGTGCACCTGGCAACTTACCTGCTGATAGAAGCACCAGCAGTCCATACACCAAAGACTGAGCCCAGGCACATGTACTGGAACCCGAACACCTAACAGGACTCAGTACACACAACACACCCAGGAACCAGCTCACCAGCAACAACTCACAGTATCGCTGTTCCCCCTCCGGGGAACCCTATAGCCCTCTCACCGAAGGCACATACATACAGGGAATGTCTGGACTCCATGTCAGAAGACGCATGGCAGTCACAGACCAAACACCCCACCCGTACATAAACCACACACCACATAACCAGGATAAGGGAAGGGGATGAGAGGACCTCGGGGAGACCTCGATGACATATTAAGTGGCCACAAGGACTGGGCAGATGGAATCCCAGGAAAGGAGCATAGCTCCAGCACCAACGGAGGCTGGAGCACAACTAACCCACCAGGCTAGCAACAACAGAATAAAAGCACCTAGTGACCACACCCAGGTCAATATGTTAACCCCAAGAGAACCAGACAGGGAAGGAGGGAAGTATGCAATAAGGGAACATACCAGCAACCAAAACTACACGTTGCCCCTGGCAACCACGGCCTACTACCGCAGCCAGAATGCCAGGACACAAACATGAGCAACATGGAAGCCGTGTCACGGAGAACAACCGAGACACCACCAATATACACGTTGCCCCTGGCAACCAGCATACAACCAAATCCGGAATACCAGGGCACAAACATGAGCAACATGGAAGCCGTGTCACTGAGAACAACCGAGACACCACCAATATACACGTTGCCCCTGGCAACCAGCATATAACCACATCCGGTATACCAGGGCACAAACATGAGCAACATGAAACACGTGTCACGATAACCACACGGTACGTGACACAAACTAATTTAAATACCTGGTGTTAATACCCACCGTCTGAACAGTTAGTACACGGCTGTGTACCTTGAACTATAAAATATATAGGCCTTATAATTGGCAACTGTACTGTGCGTTCTCTTGCAAACTAATTTAAATACCTGGTGTTAATACCCACCGTCTGAACAGTTAGTACATGGCTGTGTACCTTGAACTATAAAATATTTAGGCCTTATAATTGGCAACTGTACTGTGCGTTCTCTTGCAAACTAATTTAAATACCTGGTGTTAATACCCACCGTCTGAACAGTTAGTACACCGGGCTGTGTACCTTGAACTATAAAAATATATAGGCCTTATAATTGGCAACTGTAACTGGGTGGCGTTCTCCTGCAAAATAATTTAAATACCCTGGTGTTAAACCCCACCGTCTGAACAGTTAGTACACGGGCTGATGTACCCTTGAACTATAAAATATTTAGGCCTTATAATTGGCAACTGTACTGTGCGTTCCTCCTTGCAAACTAAATTTAAATCCCTGCGTGTTAATACCCACCGTCTGAACAGTTTAGTACACGGCTGTGTACCTTTGAACTATAAAATATATAGGCGTTATAATTGGCAACTGTAACTGTGCGTTCTCGTTGGCAAAATAATGTAAATACCTGGTGTAATACCCCCGTCTGAACAGTTAGTACAC
>ONZH01015944.1:0-22120 GCA_900303285.1 Rhinella marina
TTTTTATGTGGTGTTGGTATAAAACTTGCTGAGACAGTAAATGGATAAATGTATGACTGTGTATATATGAATTAAAAATTAGAAAGGTCTACTATATTGTTTTAGATATATAATCACAACATTTATTTGTCAATACAATTACGCCAGCGCTTGTACATAAAAATAAAAATAAAAACATAAAAAATGAAAAAATGAAAAAATAAGGATAAAAATCATATATAAGAAGACATATCTAAAGAGATGTAAGGATTCGGATCCGGATTCAAAAAAAGTGCGCCAACTTACCGATACGCCGGACTGCCACCCACATGGGACGCCACAGGGAGAGCCGGGTGCCGGCCGAACGCACATAGAACGAAACTATCACAGCACAACGCTATTGCAGCCCAGCGAATCGCGGAGCATACACCCCTATAGGAGGGTAATGTATTGAACTTCCTTCTCCTACATTCCTGCCATACTTGATGTATTATGGAACAGTATAAATTCTTTATAATTATACACTGGAACATTGCTACCCTATTGAGGGACAAATAACATCGCCACCAAACAGAGACTTATATATTCTTATATTTTTATATATTTTTATATTTTTTACATCTCTTTAGATATGTCTTCTTATATATGATTTTTATCCTTATTTTTTCATTTTTTATATTTTTATTTTTATGTACCAGCGCTGGGGTAATTGTATTGACAAATAAATGTTGTGATTATATATCTAAAACAATATAGTAGACCTTTCTAATTTTTAATTCATATATACACAGTCATACATTTATCCACATATTTTATATATATATATATAATCCCAGTAGTGAGAAGGCCCAGATACACTAGTATTCACTTCACTCTATTCAAAGCCCCCCTCCTGCAGGAATGCCATATGCCTGCTGGGGTATGGGGGGAAGACAATAGGGCCATATGTTGACAGTATCATAGGTATGTTTAACTATGGTTCAATAGACCTTTTGTCTGAATAGGTGTGATGCACTTCCCTCTATCTTAAAGACCACCTACTGATAGCAGGAACTTTCAGGCTGGCGTTACAATGGCCGGAGACATGGAGGCTGATGAGATCAATTGATCAAAAGAAAGTAGATCCGTGTCCTATCAGCAGAAGGTTCCATGTAGGGGGTGTTAGGCTAGTATCACTACACCTCACTGTTTTCACCTGAAGGGGGAGGGGGCTCAGATATAGAATATAGCCAACTGTGGGGGCCACAGAGGGCAGTCTCCTGAATGAGTCACCTGAAGGAAGATGGGGGAAAGGTCACCATGACAGAGCTCCAGCAAGGATTGGTCTAAGTATCCCAAGAGCCCCTAACCTCTCTCTCCTGTACCCCTAATTCCCTTCTGCCTCCATACTTACCCTGCATCCTGACCCCTGCACTACATCCCCAATCTTCCATTCCATGATTAGGGAAAGTTAGCCATAGGTGGGGGGAGGGTAAAAGTATATTGGTGTGTGTATGTGAGTGTGGGTGGGAAAAATAAGTAGGTGTTGGTGTTTATTATATTATTGTTTTATTGTGTGATTTGTGTAACTTTAGCATAGTGTATAATAAATAACTTGTTTTATTAGCACTGTTTCATTTCTGTTATACAAGCACAGTAATAATATAATTGTAATAGTACGTTGTAAAGGAACAGAGAAACGTTACAGTTGAGGTACAGATTAATACAATACAGTCTAGCGTGTGTTGAGACTGTGTTGTATTATAATATTGATTGTTGAAGTCAGATCTGACGCTATTATCAATATTGTACCTTAACGGAACATTATAGAAGGGAACCATATTAATAATACCGTACTAATAGCCACGTGAGTGAATATTGGTAAGGCTGTTATTAATAGAAAATATTAATATTCACGTTAGAATATAAATATTATTTATGAATATTAATTATTAATATTTAATAGAAATATTGATATATTAATATTCATATCTCCCGTTTTCAAACACCTTCCTGATCCTGACATAGTGTGAAGAAGACAGAGTTTTTTTTCCCATGGCCATTTTCCCATATTAATGAACACAGCGGTGTCTGCCGGCCGAAGTATTACTACATTACACACACTCCTGTTCACTGATTACAATTGACAGACAGAAAAATAAAAAAGGCTTGGCTTGTTTGGGCAGCAAGCCTGTACATTCTACCTTAACATAGGCAGTGAAATTATATATGAGCTTTTTATGACTGCCCCGGCCAGTAGTAGTAGGGGACGGGGTATATCAGCATAGAGTGATAGGTAAAATAAATACAACAGACTGCAGTGGTGTATAACAATGTCTGTTAATATAACTTGTATGGGAGGCAGAGGCAGTGTAAAAAAATTTGTATTTTTAAATATATATATATATATATATATATATATATATATATATATACTAGCTGAAGGACCCGGCTTCGCCCAGGTATATTTGATCAATTTCATTTAATGTTTGTGTGTGTGATGTAAAAAAAATAGCGAGAGTGACCTCTACAGCAGCCCGCCCCTTATAACTGTGACCTCCACAGCAGCTAGAGTGGCCACTGTCTTCACCCCAGAAAGCCAGACCTCACAGGCCATTCCCCCAAACGTGAAACAGTGCCCTTTGTTACCATGAAGACACATCACTAAACATGAGGCCACGCCCCCTGGCTCCGTGAAGACACGGAGGAGAAGCTGCCTGAGCGTGAGCTACTGAAAGGGTGGACATCCCTACGTCCATCCAGGCACTGTGCTGGACTGAGGACAGGGAGCCAGAAAACCGGACTGTCCAGCCTAAAGCCGGACAACTGGCCACCCTAACATCAGCCTGCCCCTAGGGTGGCCAGAGGTCCAGTTATAGGCTGGACAGTCTGGCTTTCAGACTCCCTGTCCACTGTCCGGCGCAGTGCCACGACAGACACAGGGATGTCCACCCTTTCAGTAGCTCACGCTCAGACAGCTTCTCCTCCGTGTCTTCATGGAACCAGGGGGCGTGGCCTCGTGTTTAGGGGTGTGGCTTCATGGGGACCAGTGGCACGGCTTCAAATTGGGGGAAGGCTGGACATTCTGGCTTTCAGACTCCCTGTCCTCTGTCATGCGCAGGGCGTGGATGGACACACGGATGTCCTTTTGAACTCATGAGCTGCAGGGAGAAAGTCACACTCCTTTCCACGCCTGCAGCTGACAGAAGTTGATTTTTACCTTCATTTTTTCAATCCCGGTCAGATGCGGAGTGGAAGGGGCGTGGCCTGACTGAGTCGGGGCGTGACTTAGTGGGACCTGGGGGTGGGGCTTTTAAGTCCTTCTTTTGAAGGTCGCCTGAATTACAGGCCGATGCCATAGTAATTTCGGAGGTAAGAGAAAACAAAACATCTTTTATTACTACTGAACGGTAAATATATGAAATTCACATTATATGAGGTAATGATTGATGATGAGTAAGTCTAAAACATAAGTTATATTTAACCAGAATACCCCAGTGTCATCCACAGCGCTCTGCCCTTTTAAAGCAGACCCACAGCAGTGAACTGGCTAGGTTGTTAAAGAAACCTGGTGTGTCTGTGGAGACTAACTGCCTGGGAGCTTCTATTGGCTGATAAGGGTCATGTGACCAGGCTTCTATTGGCTAATGCATTTTTTGGGAATATCTCAGGAACAGTATGTCCTGGAGAGCTGAGACCTGTTCTAAAACCTTCCCGGACACCTGATGTACCTGTGTGCCAAATTTCATGATTGTAGCTGCGACGGTGCAGATTCCTTTAGTGGATATATACACACACACACGCACACACACACATACACTCAGCTTTATATATGGGGTTGCTTTGCTGCCTCTGGCACTTGGCTGCTTGACCGTGTGCATGGCATTATGAAGTCTGAAGACTACCAACAAATTGTGCAGCATAATGTAGGGCCCAGTGTGAGAAAGCTGGGTCTCCCTCAGAGGTCATGGGTAGAGATGAGCGAGCACTAAAATGCTCGGGTGCTCGTTATTCGAGTCAAACTTTTCCCGATGCTCGGGTGCTCGTTTCGAATAACGAACCCCATTGAAGTCAATGGGAGACTCGAGCATTTTTGCAGGGGACCAAGCCTCTGCCTAGGGAAGGCTGGGTGAAAACCTGGAAACCTCAGAAAATGATGCAAACACCACGGAAATGGACAGGAAACAGCAGGGGCAGCATGCATGGATGCCACCGAGGCTGCCTAATCCCACCATTACCCCAAATTCTCGGGCAACAGCCTGGTGGTGACCCTCAAGGCAATTGTGCTCACCCAGACCATAAAAATTTATCGTGGCCCTGTATGGCTGTGACTACAGAGTGACCGAGTTACACTGCGGGAGCAGGCGAAGCACATAGAAATTTATCGTGACCCTGTATGGCTGTGACTGCAGAGTGACCGAGTTACAGTGCGGGAGCAGGCGAAGCACATAGAAATTTATCGTGACCCTGTATGGCTGTGACTACAGAGTGACCGAGTTACAGTGCAGGAGCAGGCGAAGCTTTGGAATGACTAATGACAAAAAGGATGTACCTTACTGAAATGACCAACCACAGCCCAGAATACACCTTTACCCCCAGACAGGGAAAGAACACTTAGAAAATGCAGATGGGACAATTGCAGGGGGCCATAGCATAGGCACATATATCACAGACAAAGACATAGGCTTCCAACTCAAGGAACAAAGATGGCCACAAAAAAAAAAATGTCCCCAACATCCCTACATCCCTGGGGGCTCACACAAAACAGAATCATAAATTTTCTTGATCAACCAAAGTCTGAATTGCCGAAGCACAGACAATTTCCAGGCAGGTACATACTCAGCAATTGATCATTCTCTGGAACTAAGCATCCTCTGATGTCATTGGCAAGATGAGGAACAATTACAGAAACCATAATATGACCAGGCAGAATAGGTTTTGACTGATAACAGGAGGTTTAGATGAATAGAAACTACCAGACAATTTGTCAGCACTAATGTTTTTTGACCTGGGTCTACAGGTTACCACAAAGTTAAACCTTATAGAAAAGAGAACACAACAAGCCTATCAGAGTTTGAATCTCTTGGCTGATTCCAGGAACATAAAATTCTTGTGGTCAGTGAAAACAGTAATTTGGTGTCTAGACTCCAAATTGTAGTGCCCATTTCATATCCAATATTTTCTGATTGCCCATTTCATATTCAATTTCTCACCTTGTGGCTGCTATTGCTGCCACCACTAGTGATGAGCGAATCGAGCTGTTCGAAGTGGGGCATGTGTGGTATCGATTCTTCTCAGTTTAAAATCGTATACGTCCCCTATCTTGGGACCATATATTTCATGGATTTTTCGAACACGGAAAAGGAAAAAGAGCTTGCTCTGGCCAGGGGAGTGTCTTTCCTACTGCAGCTAAGGGGACGTGTCCATGCTCTGCCTATCACAGGTCAGGAGGCAATTAAAAGAAGAACCAAAAAAAACATCAGTACAATATCTAATACGTCCCCTATCCGGGTAAATTGTTTGGAGAGAGGGCCTGTAGGTGGGGGGCAGGCTGGGGGGAAGGAGGTTGAGCTGGAAGAGCCAGAGGAGTGCCCCCTGGGCTAGCGTGTGTGGTGGTGACAACAGCCGGATGGATTTGGAAAAACTTTAGCATCAACCGGTACGGTATCGATTCTTCTCAGTTTAATACCGTATACGGCACCGATCTTGGGACCATATATTTCATGGATTTTTCGAACACGGAAAAGGAAAAAGAGCTTGCTCTGGCCAGGGGAGTGTCTTTCCTACTGCAGCTAAGGGGACGTGTCCATGCTCTGCCTATCACAGGTCAGGAGGCAATTAAAAAAAGAACCAAAAAAAAAATCAGTACAATATCAAATACGTCCCCTATCCGGGTAAATTGTTCGGAGAGAGGGCCTGTAGGTGGGGGGCAGGCTGGGGGGAAGGAGGTTGAGCTGAAAGAGCCAG
The DNA here is from genome assembly GCA_900303285.1 of Rhinella marina. Taxonomy (NCBI): domain Eukaryota; kingdom Metazoa; phylum Chordata; class Amphibia; order Anura; family Bufonidae; genus Rhinella; species Rhinella marina. The sequence goes on from ONZH01015944.1 coordinate 5,926, forward strand.
AGGAGTGCCCCCTGGGCTAGCGTGTGTGGTGGTGACAACAGCCGGATGGATTTGGAAAAACTTTAGCATCAACCGGTACGGTATGTATTCTTCTGAGTTTAATACCGTATACGGCACCTATCCGGAAAAATAGTTTGGAGAGAGAGAAAGAGAGGAAAAAGACGTGCAGTATGGAGCAATGACACGGAAACTATTAGATTAGGCAGACGTGGTCTGCTTAATTGCAACCCAGACAAATGAGAGAAAGAGAGGAAAATGACGTATTTTTAAAAGTGACGTTCAGTATAGATCAGGGGAGCACAACATTTTCTGGGTGGGGGCCACATTGTCCGACTGAACCAACGTCAAGGGCCAAAAATAAAATTTAAAGGGGTATTACCAACTGAAATACTGTATTTATGGCAGATTGAACACACAGTGTATACCAATAATGTCTAGTTACAGTTCAAGGAGTCCCATCTAATGGGAGAAATACATGAAAAATGCATGTGAGCAGCCACAAAACATGGACATACATGTCTGTTACCAGATAGATGGGGCCACACAGAATGGTATCAAGGTCCGCATATGGCCCCCGGGCCGCAGGTTGTGCACCCCTGGTATAGATCAAGTGTGGTATGTGTTCTATGTATACTACTCAGTTTAATACTGTATATGGTAGCTATCCGGAAAAATAGTTTGGAGAGAGAAAAAGATAGGAAAAAGACGTAAATTGTTTGGAGAGAGGGCCTGTAGGTGGGGGGGCAGGCTGGGGGGAAGGAGGTTGAGCTGGAAGAGCCAGAGGAGTGCCCCCTGGGGCTAGCGTGTGTGGTGGTGACAACAGCCGAATGTAGTTAGAATGACGACGCAGGACCCCAACTTAAAAATTTAGCATCAACCGGTACAGTTGTCAATTATGAGCTCGATCAAGTGTGGCATGACTTTTTAGATGGAGATTGTATGTGGTCACGTACTCCCTGGAACCCCATAGTCACCCCTTCTCTGATGTGCTACCCCAGAACATTCTCTGCCCCAATTCGCAAGACCTTTTGCAGTCTCCGTGTGCTGACAGTGGGGATTTACCAGTGTTGTCTGAGGAGGTGGTGGACAATGGCGAGACACAGGTGTCGGGGGTGAGGAAGTTGTATGGGAAGCAAGTTACAGTGGGGTATCCTTGGGGGGACTTTCTCATGATGGGACAGATTCAACTTGAGAGAATCAGGCACAGGAACAGATCAATTTTTTTTTTGTGTTTATTTAATTTTAATTCAGCACAAATAACCACAGAGATATTTATTCGTTATCTTCGCTGCGCAGTCTGGGGTTGGAATTCGTCACTTTGATTGCGAGCTGTGCCGCTCTCTCCACAATGGTCTTTAGGTTCTTTGAGTAGACGTTGTGGGCGATTTCTGCACAGAAGGACTTGTTGCTCATCAACAGAACCTCGAGCTCCTTGACATTGTGGACCAGGAATTTGCGGAACCCTGTGGGCAGCATGTGTTTGGTCTTTTTGTTGCTACCGTATCCAATGTTGGGCAATAAAGATACGCAGGTAATATTTTTTTTCACACCTATCCCAAAAATAAAATTTACGCAGTTTGCGCAAATAAAACTGGAAACTGGAACTGGAGAGAGGGCCTGTAGGTGGACCTCCGGAAAAATAGTTTGGAGAGAGGGCCTGTAGGTGGACCTCCAGAAAAATTGTTTGTAGAGAGGGCCTGTAGGTGGACCTCCGGAAAAATTGTTTGGAGAGAGGGCCTGTAGGTGGACCTCCGGAAAAATTGTTTGGAGAGAGGGCCAGTAGTTGGACCTCCGGAAAAATTGTTTGGAGAGAGGGCCTGTAGGTGGACCTCTGGAAAAATTGTTTGGAGAGAGGGCCTGTAGGTGGACCTCCGGAAAAATTGTTTGGAGAGAGTGCCTGTAGGTGGACCTCCGGAAAAGTTGTTTGGAGAGAGTGCCTGTAGGTGGACCTCCGGAAAAATTGTTTGGAGAGAGGGCCTGTAGGTGGACCTCCGGAAAAATTGTTTGGACAGAGGGCCTGTAGGTGGACCTCCGGAAAAATTGTTTGAAGAGAGGGCCTGTAGGTGGACCTCCGAAAAAATTGTTTGGAGAGAGGGCCTGTAGGGGGCCCGCCTGAAAAATTGTGGTAAAAGAGTGCCAGTTGGACCTCTGAAAAATGGCGTTTTTTTGGTCAGCCTTAGGCAAAGACGATATGGAGGAGGAGGAGTAGGAGGAGTAGAGAAGAGGAATCGGATACATAAGTAATGTTAATCTTTAGCTGCTTTCCCCCTGAGGAGATTTGAATTCCGGTGAAATCCAGGCTTTGTTCATTTTAATAAGCGTCAGCCTGTCAGCGCTGTCAGTTGACAGGCGTGTACGCTTATCGGTGATGACGCCACCAGCTGCACTGAATACCCACTCTGACAGCAAGCTAGCGGCAGGGCAGGCCAGCACCTCCAAGGCGTACAGCGCCAGTTCAGGCCACGTGTCCAGCTTTGAAACCCAGTAGTTGTATGGAGCAGAGTGATCGCTACGGACGTTAGTATGGTCAGCTAGGTACTCCCTCACCATCTTTCTGTACAGCTCCCCCCTACTCTGCCTAGACTGGGGACAGGTGACAGTGTCTTGCTGGGGTGACATAAAAGTGGCAAAGGCCTTGGAGAGCGTTCCCCTGCCAGTGCTGGACAAGCTGCTTGCTCGGCTCCTCTCCTCCGCTACTTGGCCCACAGAACCATGCCCTCTGCCGCTAGCGGCGTCAGATGGGAAGAATTGTTTCAGCTTGTACACCAGGGCCTGTTGATATCTATTCACTCTCATACTCCTTTCCTCTGCAGGGATGAGAGTGGAAAGGTTCTGCTTGTACCGTGGGTCCAGGAGAGTGAACACCCAGTAATTGGTGTTTGAAAAAATTCTTCTAACGCAAGGGTCACGGGATAGGCAGCCTAACATGAAGTCTGCCATGTGCGCCAGAGTCCCAACATGCAAGAATTCCCTCTCCTCACTGTCCTGACTCTCCATTTCCTCCTCCTCCTCCTCCTCCTCCAAGTCCTCCTCTTCAGCCCATACATGCTCAAGAGTTAAGGACTGAGCACTGGTACCCTCTACTCTCTCACAGACATTCTCCTCCTCTTCCTCCTCATCCTCATCCCCCTCCTCCGATACGCGCTGAGAAACAGACCGGAGGGTGCTCTGGCTATCAAGCGATGTATCTTTTTCCACCGTCTCTTGTGACAAGCGCAAAGCATCCGACTTGATGCTGAGCAGTGAGTTTTTCAACAGGCAAAGCAGCGGGATGGTGAGGTTGATAATGGTGGCATCGCCGCTGAACATCTGTGTTGACTCCTCAAAGTTGCTCAACACCTGGCAGATATCAGACATCTATGTCCACTCCTCATTGTAGACTTGAGGAATCTGAGAGACCTGACTACCAGTTCTGGTGGAAGTTGACATCTGGCAGTCTACAATCGCTCTGCGCTGCTGGTAAACTTTGGATAACATGTTTAATGTCGAATTCCATCTCATGGGCACGTCGCACAACAGTCGGTGAGCGCGAAGTTGTAGGCGGCGCTGCGCTGCCCTGAGAGTGGCAGCATCTGTGGTGGACTTGTGGAAATGCGCACAGATGCGGCGCACCTTGGTGAGCAAATCAGACAGATTGGGGTATGTCTTGAGGAACCGCTGAACTATGAGATTAAACACGTTGGTCAGGCATGGCACATGTGTCAGTCTGCCGAGTTGCATAGCCGCCACCAGGTTACGCCCATTGTCACACACAACCATGCCTGGCTTGAGGTTCAGCGGTGCCAGCCACACATCGGTCTGCGCCGTGATGCCCTGTAACAGCTCTTGGGTGGTGTGCCTTTTGTCACCTAAGCTCAGCAGTTGCACCTGCTGGCGCTTACCCACGGCACTGCTGCTGCGCCTAGAGCTACTGACTGAAGGCGCCGTGCCCACGGATGGTAATTTGGTGGAGGAGGAGGAGGGGTCGGAGGAGGAGGAGGCATAGTACGTCTGAGAGACCGTGACCGAGGTACACCCCGCAATCCTCGGTGTGGGCAGTACATGAGCGGCCCCAGGGTCATTCTCGGTCCCAGCCTCCACCAAGTTAACCCAATGTGCCGTCAGTGAGATATAGTGTCCCTGCCTGCAGTAATTGTCCACGTATCCGTGGTTAGGTGGACCTTCTCCGAAACAGCGTTGGTCAGGGCACGGATGATGTTCTGTGACACGTGCTGGTGTAGGGCTGGGACGGCACATCGGGAAAAATAGTGGCGGCTGGGGACCGAATACCGAGGGGCAGCCACCGCCATGAGATTTCGAAAGGCCTCGATCTCTACCAGCCTATAGGGCAGCATCTCCAGGCTAAGCAATTTGGAGATGTGGACGTTGAGGGCTTGGGCATGTGGGTGGGTGGAACTGTATTTCCTCTTGCGTTCCAGCGTCTGCTGTAAATACAGCTGAACGCTGTGCTGGGACACGTTGGTGGACACTGTGGAGGATCGTGGAGGCGAAGGTGTGGTTTTGGTCCTGTGACCTTGATAAGAGGATATCCTCTACATTTAGAGGAAAGGAGGTGTCTCCATAAACATAGAAAATGATTGATTACAAGAAGAGCAAAATAAACATAAGAAGAGCACAATGGGTAGAACTGAGGGAATCAATGTGCTGAGCGCTGGAAAAATGGAGGCTTAACTTATAGCTTTGTGCTTGAGGTACAACACACTTTTGGGCATTTAAAGATGCTCCTTGGGGCCACAGTTTCAGGTCACAGATCAGGGACTGTTGTGGTGATACTCCATGGAAGAATGCAGCGCTGTCTGATGCAGGGAGAGATAGACCAGAAGAAGTTACGTATTCATGGATATTCTTTATTGCAGGAACATTCTCTTGAAAAGCAGTAGAGATTTAAAAGCTTAAAAAAAAAAAAAACACGGGAGTTTAAAAGGTCTTCTTTAAATAATTAAAGTTCATTACAAAGAATATAAATTAAAAAATAATATCCCAAAAATATCAGTTAGTGATTAATACCTAGCATGTAAGTAGAGAGGATGTCACATGATTGAATACTGTTAGTTTACAGCATCATACAAGAAGTAAAACCACATTAGTTAAAAATGGGGAGCTAAGAAATAATTGGGGTCATTTATCATTTAAGGTTTAAGTCTGGCTTTGTTTTGTGTGTCTGCACCAAATTTATGAATTGGTGCACCTTAATATTATATATGGTGAGAGTTTAATGAAGTTTACACCTGGAGTTTTCGTCTAGAACATAAAACTCTTGCAGAATTGACTTAAAAGACCAAAATGTTGGGGGGAAAAAAAACAGCAAAAAGTTGCAAATAAAATAAACTTTTTCAGACCAGAAAAAAAAAGTTCTACCATGGTTGATAAATGAGCCCCTATGTGCGTAAAATAAATACTAAGTGATGTAAAATCATTAATAGCAGGAGAGTTAATAATCTGTACTGCAGAGGAATTCGTATCCTGTATTGTCCATGAATGAGCAGTATTAGCCTGAAAGATTAACATAGAGAATTACACCAGTAATAATGTACAAAAGTAAAATGTGCAGGTGACAACTAGTGTTGAGAGAGTTGTTCGCTGTTCGGCAGAGCATGCCTACGTGCGGGTCCGCTCGGTGTTCGACCGAACACTGAGTTTACTCGAGCGCAATGCTCGAGTCTCTTCCCCGCACTGTAATGTTGATTTTTACGCTAATTGTACAAATTCAGTTAATTAACATACTTCTACAGTGAAAGGAGTAAAAGAGAAGTTGCGATTCTGACCTTTTTCTATCAACCAGACACCCTCCCGTCTTCCGAGCAGGGGGTGCCTGGTTTAGTCGCATTGACTAACATTATGCTCGGGTGCATGGCCGAGCTCTCGAGCAACCCCTAGTGCTCGGCCAGAGCACCCAAGCATACGAGCACAGAGGTGATCGCTCAACACTAGTGACAACTATAAAGAAATAAATACATAGATAAAAGCTAATAGGAAGTTCTTTCTGTTGAACCCTATATTCTATCTTATACTGTACGACTGTCTCTGTCACTTTGTTGAGACCAATGAGAGTGGTAGTACTCAGCTTGTAAATCAAAAAAATTTCCCTTTAATTGGGAACCTGAATCTATGGTAAGTATAAGCTTGATTATGTTCTATAGGTGTAATTTTCGTAGGATCTAGGTCTCCCTTGTGTTTCATTGTGCAGTGTTTACTCAAACCATGTTTCAAATATACTTTTTTTTTATATTATGACGATGCTGACCCAATCTGAGTAATGTGACCTACATACTGTAGGCAGTATTTGCACTCAGCGAGATAATTCCCATAATTTGAGGCGAGAAACTGTTAGATCTGAAATGTGAAGCTCCACATGTGTAGCACATCTATTTTACGTCTAGTATACTTACATGCTTGGTAGTCATCATTAATTGTTATTTTTGGGATGTAAATTTTAAATGTATCAATATATGGACTTGTATTTCTTCGTAATTCACTTTAATTGCATTACCTTTAAAGAGGACCTTTCACCGGTTCTGAGAAAAAAAAAAACTTGGCCTTCTCCCTGGCTTAGATGTGGTCTGCTGTGATTGGACAGTGCACAGCCAGGAAGGAAGAGACGTCTACTAAGAAAAGCAGCCACCTCCTCCATCCTGTACCAATTCTACTGACTAGCATGCAGGACGCAAAACAGAACGATATTGAAAAAAAAAATAGCAATATCACAACTCCTAAACGTGTCCTAAAGTGCCAAGTATCAGCATTGTAATCTCAGAACCGGACCTCTATAAACTATATATCATTCTCTAAGGGAGGTGTGATCCTTTCTGCTCCTATAGTGAGTTGTTTGGTGAATTTTTGAAACTTTTAAATCCTTTCCAAGAAAACATTTAATAACCTAATGAAGGGGCCTTTTCGGCCCTGAAGCATGTTGTTTGTATGTTCCTACTATAAAAAATCTCCCTGAATCCTTACTGACTGTAAGAACCGTGAGACTATGGAACTTTCTTCCAGAGGAGGTGGTGATGGAGAACTGACTAAAAGAGGTCAAGAGGGTCCTGAGTACATTCCCTGAGAGTAACACATTACAAGAATTTCTAGGAAGGGTTTGTTGACCCAGTGAGTTATCCTGATCGCAAGATTTATAGTGAGGAAGGATTCTTTTTCCCTAAGGTGAGGAAAGTTATCTACTTTTTGCCCTCCCCTAGAACAGCTTGATAGGGTAACAGACTGAATTGGTTGGGCTCATGTTTTTTTTTTTTTTTTTAACCTTACAGACTATGTAACTATCTAACTATTTATCTGTTTTCTAAGGACTCTTTGTTCTGATTTTTAGAAATAAATAAATAAATAAATAAATAAAATTGACATAAATTATTGGTTGATGCATGAATGTTTACATAATCATTACACTTTTGAGCCCAATATACATATGAAGAACCTCCTATTGTTTATTCACCAGATCACACTCCTAGGAAGTGTTGCCTGTATGGCTTTCCTAATGTCTTTATTCCTCAGACTGTATATGATGGGGTTCACCACAGGAGTAAACACTGTATATAGCAGGGCTAGGATTTTAACAATGGAATGTGTTAAGCTTTTTGTTGGGACAATATAAACACTGAAGATAGTGCAATAAAATATGGAGAGCACAATGAGGTGGGAGCTACAGGTGGAGAAGGCTTTCTGTCTACCAGTACTGGATGGGATCCTTAAGACTGTGATAGCAATATAAGTATAAGACACTACAGTGATTGTGGCCGGTATTAATACAATTGGAATACCAAAAATATAAAGCTCTAAGTGAATAATAAAAGTCTCTGAACAGGCAAGATTTAGAAGGGGGATAATGTCACAGAAAAAATGGTCCATAACATTTGGCCCACAGAACTCTAACATTGATATTGTTATGCTGTTCGTCAAAGTAATACTGAAACTGACCGACCAACACATGGCGGCCAATTTTATACAATGGATCCTTGTCATTATAGAAGCATAACGTAGAGGATTACAGATGGCCACATATCTGTCATAGGACATCACAGCGAGAAGAAAGCACTCAAAAGTTTCAGTGGCACAGAAGAAATACAACTGAGTGATACAGTCAGAAAAAGTGATGGACGCCCCATTATTCAGTTGGATGTGGAGCAATTTGGGGCCAACATCTGTGATCACCAAGATGTCACTGATGGACAGTTGTGAGATGAAGAAGTACATTGGAGTGTGGAGGTTCTTGCTGGTGGACACCAGGGTGATGATCAGGAGGTTCCCACATATTGTCCCACAGTAAACCACCAGGAGAAGACAAAACAGGAAAATTCTTAAACCTTGTCTGATCTGAAATCCTAAAAGGAAAAACTCTGTGACCACAGTCAGATTGTTCATCTACATAAAGAACAAATAGTAATTATATTACAATAATCTAAAAGCAGCAAAACACAATAGATAAATGGTTGAAAACTCATATTTTAGACCTGAGAAGGGTGTAGGCAACTGTACCAAAGGTTTTAATTGCCACTGGGGGTATTGGCCAGGGTACTTCCATGCAGGGTGATGGCAGTGACCCAGACCTTTGTTGTAGACCTAAATGTGTCAGTGTATTCTATTAAGCATATCGTAAAAAAATTATTCAATAACATATACCTTTATCAAATTTACCTTTTTGATGATATTACTTCCAAAATGTATTTTATTATGAATCTTAATTCCATTATTAAAAACACCTCCCAGAGGTAACAGACAGCATGGCAGCCGTGTTATAGAGGCATCAGATGTGTGAATATCAACTGTGATGAAAGTCCTGATATTTATATACAAATGAAACTAAAGGTGCCACTAACGCCAATCTATGGAGAGTGCTTTAATGTTATCTCATGAGTCCCATTTGTTTAAGGCAATTGTAGAAAATAAATACAAAACTGTAATTAACCATTTTTGAAATATCTAAATCAAATATATAATACATTTCAAAATTATGTAAATGGTAGCCGTAGTGTGGAAAGTTTAAATGATACTTGTCACCGTTATTTTGCCTTAGGCTAATGTGGCAGTGATTCTGCAGGCTGTTCTGCAGTATTTGTCCTGCCAATTCCAGACGTTCTTGCCGGATAGCGGCCGGATCAGTGCCGTCCCCCATTATTGCTAATGGCCGTTCTCCCGTTTGTGTCAGGCAAATGCACTAGTTCGAAAGAAAGTACCCTCATATGCCCCTTCATAGTTAGCGCTTCCTCCTCCTACACACAGACTCACAGACGTGCCCATGCTGCAGCTACTGTCAGTGGGCGATATCCAAAGTATTCCCACATTAACGATATTAAGAAATATATTGCGATAACGATATATATCGTGATAAATACCCATTTAGAAGAAATAATATCTTTGTAGTAGAATACAGTGTTAGTATTAAAAACAGTCATCATAACAATTGTGTACGTTTTTATGTTGCAGAACAACGTCAACGACGTCACTGTCCCCGCTGTCCCCAAATGGCCCCTACAGAAACTGCAGCTTCTAGTAAGTGTAAACATATTTAATATATTTTTAATCTAGGCTATGTGAGAGTGCAGCAGCAGGGATATAAGAGCACTAGTGGTTAGGAATGGGATCCAGCCCCAAAATATCCCCATGTAGCTACAACTGTTCATTAGAGTTGAATGTAAGGCCATTATTTAATGATTTTTGACAGCTGCTGCACCACAGAGGAGCCGCTCTCACCCTCCTCCACCCCAGCGAGAGAGGACCCCACCTGCCCCTCCAACACCACCAGCCCAACTCCTAGAGGTAGAAGGTAGGTAAAAAAAAAGTGTAATGGGTGGACCTTCTGTCATCAAAATATAAGCTAAATTTATGTTTTATCTTTTATAGTTCCAACCGACATGGAGCAGTTTTCCCCAGGACCATGGGAAGATCACCCAGTATGGGTGTCCAGTAAGTACAAACCCCAAACTGACCATGTGTGACCTTCTCAGTGAGCTTCAAAGAAGAAAAAAAATAGTTCAATACAGATGAATAACTGATTAATGAACTGAATAACTCATTCCAGTAGATATACCAAATATATAATGACATGCAATTGCTAAATTATTCTGTTCTATGTAGGTGCTGCTTTGAAAGTTTAGAATATTTTTTGTGGGACAACCCCTTTAACTCGATCATACTAATTATATTGCTGTTTCCACCCCTACAGATATCCCCACAGACTTTGAGGTGGAGGCAGCCTTACACAGCTTCGGAACCAGGCTCCATGCTGACTCCCGGCTTATTCACGGCCTAAAGCTGGAGCTCAGAGTAATGCAGGCGATGATGGCCAGACGTCGGCAACGGTCAGCATAAACTTTTTTTCCCCCGATTTGTTTACTTATTTATTTTTTAAAGAAAGTTATTGTTTATTACTAGAGATTAGCGAGCATACTCGGCCGAGCTTCGTGCTCTTTCGAGTATTAGGGTACACGTAAGTGATCGCTGCTCAGACGAGTATCTCGCCATGCTCGAGGAAATGGCAACTTCCGCATCGTGCTTTTTTGGCGCCTATAAACTCAGCCAATCACAAGCCAGGAGACTCTGCGGTACACCCAGCATCACGTGGGGCCCTTACATGTCGATAGCAGGGGTTGGCTGGCCTGATCAGGTGACCCTGGAATATACTAGTGACTGGCCGCGGTGCTCGGCTCAGATGCCGTCTGGATGTCGTTAGGGATAGAGCTGCTGCCTTTCAGGGACAGTGTTAGGGCCTGCATTTAGTTCTCTGTTAGGCAGGAATCACCCACAAAGAACCCAACAGCCTACAAGATATTTTTTTTTTGTCTCCTGGCTTGGCTGGCTGGCACTAGTAGTGCAGCTATTGCCATATATAACCCCCTTTTTTTAATGTTATATCTCAGTGATACAAATCCATTGCACACAGCAGTGTGGAATCATTCTGTCTGTCACAGTTTAGTACACTCACTATTTTCTGTCCAGGTGACACTTTCTGTACGTCACTTAATACAACCAATACAACACAATACAACAAGTCTTTTGCTGCCTGTCACGTATACAGCTTGATCCCAAAAATCTCTGTGCGACATTTCTCTGGGTCGCAGTCTAAATAGCCACCGTCAGTAGGGTGTCAGTTAGCTCTACGATAGTTTCTGCACGTCACGTTCCAAAAAAAAACAAAACAAAAAAATATATATATCTAAAAAAAAATATATAAAAAAAGTTTTTTTTGTTGTTTTAGCTCAGTGATGCAAATCCATTTCACACAGCTGCGTGGAACCATTCTGTGTGTCACAGTTCAGTACACTCACTCCAATCCGTATTTTCTGTCCAGGTGACACTTTCTGTACGTCACTTAATACAACCAAGTCTTTTGCTGCAACGTATATAGCTTGATCCCAAAAATCTCTGTGCGACATTTGCCTGGGTCGCAGTCTAAATAGCCACCATTAACAGGGTGTGAGTTAGGTCAACGATAGTTCCTGCACATCACGTTCTCAAAAAAATAAAACTAAAAAAATATATATAAAAAAAATGTATAAAAAATATAGTTTTTTTGTTGTTTTAGCTCAGTGATACAAATCCATTTCACACAGCTGCGTGGAACCATTCTGTCTGTCACAGTTCAGTACACTCACTACAATCCATATTTTCTGTCCAGGTGACGCTTTCTTTACGTCACTTAACTAAACCAGACTGAACAAGTTTGTGGGTTTCAGTACACCAGGCCCATTTATTTTTTTATTTTTTATATAATACACTTATATACAGAAAATGTTGAACCTCAGGGCTAAGGGTCGATGACGAGGGCGTGTGCGTGGGCATTCAATTACTGCAGGGGGCAGAGGCCGTGGTCCTGGACAGGGTGAGACAGTACCTGCTGATGAGGGAGCAGGGGAACGCCGCAGAGCTACACTCCCTAGCTTCATGTCTCAACTTACAGGGACACATGGTAGAGGACTGTTGAAACCAGAACAGTGCGAACAGCTGATGTCGTGGATTGTGGACAATGCTTCAAGTTATTTGTCCACCAGTCAGTCTTCCACGCAGTCCACCCACGTTACCCAAGGGAGCACTCCTCTGGCTCCTCCACCTCAACCTCCTTCCCCCCAGTCTGCCCCCTCCCAGGAAAATTTGGAATGCGATCCGGCATACTCTCAGGAACTGTTTTCTGGACCCTTCCCAGAGTCACAAACCACTTCTCAGGTTGCTACTGACCTCGTTCCCAATGCCCAAGTTTTCCAACTGTCGCAGTCTGTGGGTGATGATGATGATGATGATGACAATGTTGACTTAGTGAAAGAAGTTTGTATAGAGGTGTCGGACGATGAGGAGACACGGTTGTCAGACAGTGGTGAAGTTGTTGTCATGGCAGGAAGTCCGAGGGGGGAGCAGACTAAGGAATTGAAGGATGACGAGGTGACTGACCCAAGCTAGATTGATATGCCAAGTGAAGACAGTGCTTCACTTGGCATATCAACAGTGAGGCGGAGGCGAGTGCTGCACCAGAACAGGTTGAAAGAGGCAGTGGTGTGGCCAGACGGAGAAGCAGGGCCAAAGCTGGTGCATCAGCAGCATGTAAGGCGCGGGCACCGACGCCGTGCACGCGCGCGCTTGTAGTCTAATTACGACACTGTCGCTTTAAGACACTTTGTTTTGGTTCAGACACAGGAAGTGGTCATAAGCTCCGACCTTGACCCTGCCTGTGATGTCACTTCCGCCAGGAGGTGATCATGTGCCCATACTTCGAGGCTACAGATGATGTCACATCCGCCAGTCCTGCACAGGAAGCACCGCCCTGTTAATTGGTTGTTTCACTATAAAAACCCCTCAGTATTGGCAGCAGGCGCCGGTGCCTTGTTGTTGCTTTGCTAAGCTAGAGACCCGGTCGCTCTGCTTTGTGACTAGGACCTTGGTTGCACACTAGGTGTAGTCTGTGGTCTAGGCAGGAGTTGTGTTTGTTGGGCTGCAACCTCCTTCGGGAGGCGCGGAACCCTAGTGTGCGCTAGTGTGTGTGTTTGGAGGCCACATTGTGTGTTGGGCTGCAACCTCCTCCGGGAGGCGCGGAACTCGGCACACGTGGTCCGATTGAGAGCTGGGTATCCTGTGCTGGTTCCAGACTGAGCGCATTGAGTGTTGTACGCAGTTGCCTTCCGGGCATTGGGGCTCATCCCCTATCCTCCTTCGGGAGCTATCTATTGAGTGCTAGTGCACACGTGCCCTTCGGGCATTGGGGCTCATCCCCTGTCCTCCTTCGGGAGCTTGCCTTTCCGGCTGCTTGGTTCCAGGGTTGCCCTGCTCGGGTGACTCAGGATCTGAGTCCAGTGATCCCTGGTGGCTCTGTCTCAGGGCAGAGTCACTTCTTTATTTAAAAAGGGCTCCTTAGCCTAACACAGCAACTGTTTCACGTAGTAAAGCTCCCATGGCGAAGCCTAGATGTTCTCAAGTCTGGAGGTTCTTTAAAAAAAGTGAGGATGACCGACGGACTGTGGTGTGCAACCTGTGCCACACCAGGATCAGCAGGGGTGCCACCACTACTAGCCTAACCACCACCAGCATGCGCAGGCATATGAGTGCTAAACACCCCACTCAATGGAACCAAGGCCGTTCACCACCTCCTGCGGGTCACAACACTGCTCCTTCCCCTGTGTCACTCACTGCCTCTGCTAGTCAACCCCCTTCCCAAGACCCCGACACGAGCGCCTCCCGCCGGAAAACCACACCTTCGCCTCCACGATCCTCCACAGTGTCCACCAACGTGTCCCAGCGCAGCGTTCAGCTGTCTTTACAGCAGACGCTGGAGCGCAAGAGGAAATACAGTTCCACCCACCCATATGCCCAAGCCCTCAACGTCCAAATTTCTTAGCCTGGAGATGCTGCCCTATAGGCTGGTAGAGACCGAGGCCATTCGCAATCTCATGGCGGTGGCTGCCCCTCGGTATTTGGTCCCCAGCCGCCACTATTTTTCCCGATGTGCCATCCCAGCCCGACACCAGCACATGTCACAGAACACCTGTCACAGAACATATGTCACCTAACCACGGACACGTGGACAAGTGCTGCCGGGCAGGGACACTATATCTTACTGACGGCACATTGGGTTAATTTGGTTGAGGCTGGGACCGAGAATGACCCTGGGGCCGCTCATGTACTGCCCACACCAAGGATTGCGGCGCCTATCTCGGTCACGGTCTCTCAGACGTACTATGCCTCCTCCTCCTCCGACCCCTCCTCCTCCTCCACCAAATTACCATCCGTGGGCACGGCTCATTCAGTCGGTAGCTCTAGGCGCAGCAGCAGTGCCGTGGGTAAGTGCCAGCAGGCGGTGCTCAAACTGCTGAGCTTAGGTGACAAAAGGCACACCGCCCAAGAGCTGTTACAGGGCATCACGACGCAGACCGATGTGTGGCTGGCACCGCTGAACCTCAAGCCAGGCATGGTTGTGTGTGACAACGGGCGTAACCTGGTGGCGGCTCTGCAGACTGACACATGTGCCATGCCTGGCCCACGTGTTCAATCTAATAGTTCAGCGGTTCCTCAAGACATACCCCAATCTGTCTGATTTGCTCACCAAGGTGCGCCGCATCTGTGCGCATTTCCGCAAGTCGAGCACAGATGCTGCCACTCTCAGGGCAGAGCAGCGCCGCCTACAACTGCCCGCTCACCGACTGTTGTGCGACGTGGCCACGAGATGGAATTTGACATTAAACATGTTATCCAGAGTTTACCAGCAGCGCAGAGCGATTGTAGACTGCCAGATGTCAACTTCTACCACAACTGGTAGTCAGGTCTCTCAGATTCCTCAAGTCTACAATGAGGAGTGGACGTGAATGTCTTATATCTGCCAGGTTTTGAGCAACTTTGAGGAGTCAACACAGATGGTCAGCGGCAATGCCGCCATTATCAGCCTCACCATCCCGCTGCTTTGCCTGTTGAAAAACTCACTGCTCAGCATCAAGTCGGATGCTTTGCGCTTGTCACAAGAGACGGTGGAGGAAGATACGTCGCTTGATAGTCAGAGCATCCTCCGGTCTGTTTCTCAGCGCGTATCGGAGGAGGGGGATGAGGATGAGGAGGAAGAGGAGGAGAATGTTGGCGAGACAGTAGAGGGTACCAGTGCTCAGTCCTTAACTCTTGAGCGTGTATGGGCTGAAGAGGAGGACTTGGAGGAGGAGGATGAGGAGGAGGACATGGAGAGTCAGGCCAGTGAGGAGAGGGAATTCTTGCGTGTTGGGACTCTGGCGCACATGGCAGACTTCATGTTAGGCTGCCTATCCCATGACCCTTGCGTTAGAAGAATTTTTTCCAACACCGATTACTGGGTGTTCACTCTCCTGGACTCACGGTACAAGCAGAACCTTTCCACTCTCATCCCTGCAGAGGAAAGGAGTATGAGAGTGAATAGATATCAACAGGCCCTGGTGCACAAGCTGAAACAATTCTTCCAATCTGACGCCGCTAGCGGCAGAGGGCATGGTTCTGTGGGCCAAGTAGCGGGGGAGAGGAGGCGAGCAGGCAGCTTGTCCAGCACTGGCAGGGGAACGCTCTCCAAGGCCTTTGCCAGTTTTTTGTCACCCCAGCAAGACACTGTCACCTGTCCCCAGTCTAGGCAGAGTAGGGGGGAGCTGTACAGAAAGATGGTGAGGGAGTACCTAGCTGACCATACCAACGTCCGTAGCGATCACTCTGCTCCATACAACTACTGGGTTTCAAAGCTGGACACGTGGCCTGAACTGGCGCTGTACGCCTTGGAGGTGCTGGCCTGCCCTGCCGCGGGTATTTAGTGCAGCTGGTGGCGTCATCACCGATAAGCGTACACGCCTGTCAACTGACAGCGCTGACAGGCTGACGCTTATTAAAATGAACAAAGCCTGGATTTCACCGGAATTCAAATCTCCTCCGGGGGAAAGCAGCTAAAGATTAACATTACTTATGTATCCGATTCCTCTTCTCTACTCCTCCTCCTCCTCCATGTCGTCTTTGCCTAACGCTGACTAACAAAACGCCATTTTTTAGAGGTCCAACTGGCATTCTTTTGCCACAGTTTTTCAGGAGGGCCCCTTACAGGCCCTCTATTCAAACAATTTTTCCGGAGGTCCACCTACAGGCCCTCTCTCCAAACATTTTTTCCGGAGGTCCACCTACAGGCCCTCTCTCCAAACAATTTTTCCGGAAGTCCACCTACAGGCCCTCTCTCCAAACAATTTTTCCAGAGGTCCCCTACAGCCCTCTCTCCAAA
>ONZH01015945.1:0-49066 GCA_900303285.1 Rhinella marina
ACACATTCGGCCTTCCGAATCTCCTACGGGGGCTGGTTTCATTTTTGTTGAGAAAAAAGATGGGGTTTGAGACCATGTATTGACTACCGTGAACTTAATAAAATCACTATTAAAAACTCTGGACTGCTTCCCCTCATCCCGGACCTCCTGAATCAGGTTCCGGGGGCCAACTGGTTCTCCAAATTAGATCTACGGGGAGCTTATAACCTGATTCGGATCCGGGAAGGGGATGAGTGGAAGACAGCTTTTAATGCCTCTGGGACATTTTGAGTATCTGATTATGCCTTTTGGTTTAAGCAATGCCCCAGCTGTATTCCAAGGTTTTATGAATCATATCTTCATGACTGTATTGGGGTTTTTATGGTGGTCTATCTGGATGATATCCTGATATTTTCTTCTGATCTGGATTCACACCGTAAACATCTTCGTCTGGTGTTATCCCATCTGCGTAATCATTCTCTGTTTGCTAAACTAGAAAAATGCATTTTTTGTGTACAAAAAGTTTCATTCTTGGGTTATGTGGTCACTCCTTCCGAGGTTCAGATGGATCCGTGTAAGGTTCAGGCAATCACGGATTGGGTTCGGCCCACGGATTTAAAATCCCTTCAACGTTTTCTTGGTTTCGCCAATTATTACAGGAATTTTATCAAGAACTTTTCCGTAATTGCCATGCCGCTCACGGATCTTACCTGCAAGGCAGCTGATCCCAGTAACTGGTCTCCTGCTGCGTACTCTGCGTTTGAGGAACTCAAGAAAGCGTTCTCCTCTGCGCCTGTGTTAATTCAACCTGATCTCTCTCAGCCATTCATTGTTGAGGTAGATGCTTCTGAGGTCGGTGTAGGGGCAGTTTTATCTCAAGGGTCAGCTGCTCTCACTAACCTCAGACCATGTGCATTCTTTTCCAAGAAATTCTCGTCTTGTGAAAGGAATTATGAAATTGGGAATCGCGAGCTCCTTGCCATCAAATGGGCGTTTGAAGTGTGGCGCCATTTCCTGGAAGGAGCTCTTCACCCAGTGACAGTGATCACAGATCACAAAAATCTTGTGTACTTGGATAATGCAAAACGTCTCAATGCCCGTCAAGCTAGATGGGCGTTGTTTTTCTCTCGTTTTAATTTTGTGGTCACTTTCCGACCTGGTACCAAGAATGTCAGGGCTGACGCCTTGTCTCGGAGTTTTGGTATCCCTGAGGGTCCTGAGTCAGAACCCGGTAACATCTTACCTGCTGGTACTGTTTTGGCAGCCATCTCCTCTCACCTCTCAGATCAAATTCACTTCAAACAAAATTCTGCCCCAAGAGACCTTCCGGAAGGCAAAATGTTTGTTCCCTTGTCCCTTCGATTGAGAGTGTTAGAGGAGACACACTGTTCCGTACTAGCAGGTCATCCAGGTGTTCGGGGAACACTAGATCTACTGAAAAGAAACTACTGGTGGCCACATATGAATACTGACGTTCATGCATTTGTTCTAGCTTGTCAGGTCTGTGCACGAGGAAAAGTCCCCAGGAGACGTCCTGAGGGACCTCTTCTCCTGTTCCCACTGCCAGACAGGCCTTAGTCTAACGTGTCTATGGATTTTGTTACCGATCTGCCACTCTCTCAAGGGTTCTCTGTTATATGGGTGGTGGTGGATCGTTTCTCTAAGATGGGCCATTTTGTTCCGCTAAAGAAGCTGCCTTCAGCAGAGGAATTGGCAGATCTATTTATTCAACATATTGTGCGTCTCCACGGTATTCCTGATGAGGTTGTGTCTGACGGGGGGGTACAATTTGTGGCTAAGTTTTGGCGAGCTTTCTGTTCTAAGCTTGAGGTAAAATTGTCCTTTTCCTCTGCCTTCCATCCCGAAACGAATGGGCAGACGGAGAGGATGAATCAAGAGCTCATACAGTACCTTCGTCTTTTTGTTTATGACTGTCAACATCTGTGGGTCTCATATCTTCCGTTAGCAGAGTTTGCCATCAACAATCACACTAGTTCATCCACACTCACATCTCCTTTCATCTGTAATTATGGATTCCATCCCAGGTTTTCCTTCTCGTCATCGTCAGTTTCGGATACCCCTCGTGCTGAGTCCATAACTAACCAACTGTGCACAGTGTGGTCGCAAGTTCATCAGAACTTGAAAAGAGCACAAAGTTTAATGGTCCATTCATCCAGAAGTAGGCGTACTGTCTCTGAAACTTTTGTTGTGGGTGACAAGGTCCTATTGTCTACTAAGAACCTTAAGTTGAAAGTTCCGTCTCTGAAATTGGCTCCTAGGTTCATTGGTCCGTTTACCGTAACTCATGTTATTAATCCGGTATCGTTCAAGGTGGCGTTGCCCTCTGACTGGCGGGTTCACAATACGTTTCACAAGAGTCTGTTGAAACGCTATGTGGATCCTGTGGTACCCCTCCCTGACCCTCCCTCGCCATCTGTGGTGGAGGGTGATCTCGAGTATGAGGTAGAGAGGATTGTCGATTCCAGACTGGTCAGGAACTCTCTTCAATACCTCATTCATTGGAAGGGTTTCGGTCCTGAGGATAGATCCTGGGTCCCTGCTAGGGATGTTCATGCTCCACGATTGGTTAAATCTTTTCATCGGGACTATCCGTCTAAACCATCCTTAGGGTCTAAGGGTCCGGAGGCCCCTCGTGGAAGGGGGGGTACTGTCAGGTCTGGTCATCAGAGAACATAGGTTCTATGTTTTGCTTGGTTTTCTGAGTTTTTGTGTGTTTCTGTTTAGTGCCTACGCCTTGCCTTGAACCACATTCACACTGTGGGTTGTTTTGGAGCCAACGCCCAGCTTCTTGTTTGGTTTGTCTACTCAGGGTTAATACTCAGGTGCTGGCTGAGTGGCTTCTCTGAATCTGGTCCATTCAGGACCTGGGGGTGGGATTTCTTCCTGCATATATACCTACCTTCCTCTCTGCTCCTTGCTGGTTTTTACAATTCCTTGCTATTCCTGCTTGCGTAGTATTGTATCCTGACTGCTGATTTGACCCTTGGCTTGTATCTGACTACTCTACCGTCTTCCGATTTTGTACTTTGCTATTCCTGGTTTTGACGCGGCTTCCTGACCATCCATTTGGTGTTTTGTCTGTCTTGTTTGTTGTTCCCTGTTCCCTGCACCTTATACAGTGTATTTCGCAGTCCTCGTGGTTGTCGCCCCACGGTTTAGCATGGGTGAGGCAATAGGCAGGGACAGAGGGTTGGGTAAGCTCAGGGCACACGCTCCTCTGTTGTCTGTTTATCCCAACCTTGACAGATAGTAATTCTACTGTCTACTTAATACGGTTTTGGCCTCAGATATTAACTCGACTGTTTGGTGAATATACAAAATGTTGAACCCAAGGGCTAAGGGTCGAGGGTGTGGGCGTTCAAGTAGTGTAGGGGGCAGAGGCCGTGGTCCGGGGCAGGGTGACACTGTATATGCTGATGAGGGAGCAGTGGAACGCCGCAGAGTTTTGCTCCCTAGTTTCATCTCGCAACTTACTGGGTCACGTGGTACACCACTATTGAAACCACAACAGTGCGAACAAGTGATGACGTGGATAGCGGACAGTGCGTCCAGTAATTTATCCACCACCCAGTCTTCCATCCATGCTAGCCAAGGGAGTAGACCTCTGTCTCCTCCAGCTCAACCTTCTTCCCCCCAGACTGCCCCCCCCCCAGGGAAAGTATGGATTCAGATCCGGCGTACTCACAGGAACTCTTTTCAGGACCCTACCCAGAGACACAAACCACTGCTCAACAGCAACCTGAGCAGTTGCTCTGTCCCGATGCCCAAAATTTAGAACTTTCACAGTCTGTGGGTGATGAGAGTGTGGACTTAGTGCAAGTAGTGCGTGAAGAGGTGTCGGATGATGATGAGACACGGTTGTCAGACAGTGACGTTGTTGTCAGGGCAGTAAGTCCAAGGGGGGAGCAGAGTGAGGAATCGGAGGAAGAGCTGGTGGATGATGTGGTGACTGACCCGAGCTGAGTTGGTAATCCAACTCAAGACAGTGCTTCTGAGGGGGAGGCAAGTGCAGCACCAGAACAGGTTGGAAGAGGCAGTGGGGTGGCCAGAGGGAGAAGCAGGGCCAGAGCAGGTAGATCAGCAACTGTTTCACGGAGTCAAGCTCCCGTGCCGAGGTCTAGATGTTCGCAAGTCTGGAGGTTTTTTAAAGAAAGTGAGGATGACCGACGGACTGTCGTGTGCAACCTGTGCCACACCAGGATCAGCAGGGGAGCCACCACTACCAGCCTAACCACTACCAGCTTGCGCAGGCATATGAGTGCTAAACACCCGACTCAGTGGAACCAAGGCCGTTCACCGCCTGCGGGTCACACCACTGTGTCACTCGGCGAGTCAACCCCCCGCCCAGGACCCCGGCACGAGTGCCTCCCGCCCTACAACCACCCATTCACCTGCACGATCCTCCACAACCTCCACCAATGTGTCCCAGCGCAGCGTTCAGCTGTCTTTGCAGCAGACATTTGAGCGCAAGCGCAAATACAATTCCAGCCACCCACATGCCCAAGCCCTAAACGTCCACATCTCCAAATTGTTGAGCCTGGAGATGCTGCCCTATAGACTGGTAGAGACTGAGGCTTTCCGCAACCTGATGGCGGTGGCTGTCCCTCGGTACTTGGTCCCCAGCCGCCACTATTTTTCCCAATGTGCCTTCCCAGCCCTACACCAGCACGTGTCACAGAACATCATCCGTGCCCTGACCAACGTGGTTAGTGATGAGGTCCACCTAACCACGGACACGTGGACAAGTGCTGGCGGGCAGGGACACTATATCTCCATGACGGCACATTGGGTTGATAAGGATGGCTCTCAAAGGGAGCCACAAAGTTTGTTTCTCTGCTCCAAATTAAAGTAATCCTAGGATTTTACATGCATGGAAGAAACAACACTGACACCTTGTAGGGTCAAAGAGGTTCTTGTTTATTAGAGGAGGGTACAAGGGTTATATACCCCAGGGAGGAGTGAATCCTCTCCTGAGGGTTAGGATATATTTTATTGGTTAGTAATGCAAAAAAAAGTTTCACTTCTGCGCATCTAGTCTAGCTAAAGAATGTAAACTACAGATAAGAGCAGGAGTAGTCCCGGAGCCGGCGCCATCTTGTAATGGCTTCACATCTTCAGTCTTCATATCCATAACAGTCCCCCCTTTGAAGCCATTTCAAGCACGGTGTTGTCTGTCCCTGATCTAGATGGACCTAACAATCTGTCCCATTGTGCCTGCGTCCTTTTCACCAGTTAGGAGACAATCTATCCCCAATAGATAGATTCCCTCTTAGTGGACTTGCACAATGGGAAGTCAGATTCTAACTCTGACCTTAACATAGGCTTCACTGGAACTGCATGGGGGACTTCTTCGCTGACATCCATCTGGTGGTCTTCTTCTTCATCCGCTCTGGTTCAGGAATCCTCCGGGCGCACAGGACCACTCACACTAAGCTAATTTTAAGCAAAGAATGTGTAAATATGTGTTAAAGCTAAGTGCGGATTATGTGAATATGTGCTAAAGCTACACATATTGGCTTTAAGGTTAGTTGTCAGGCTTATCAACCGTTGAAACACAGGGTCCCAAGGAATCTTCACTTCCGCCTCACAGAACTGTAGTTGAGGGAGGGCTGATGTCATCCAAGGGCACACGAATCTCCTTCCTGATGTCATCATATGGTTCAGTCATGATCATCTCAGGGATGGAATTCTCCACTGCTTTTGCCAACAGTTTCCTGGCACAAGGGATTACACAACAAACAGTTAGAGCAAGCATTATTAAGATTTAGCAAGATGACAACTCCTAACTGAGCAAGAGATTTTCTCCAGTCTTTCAGCCAGTCAAACCAGGCATCCCATGGATCACTAATGCCTGAGTTCCTTTTCAACTCCTCAGATAAAGATGTGAGTTCATTCAGGGCATTCATCACTTGGCCATCTGGTCCCAGGTTATCTGGAATAAGAGTACAACAGGTATCTCCTATCATCTTACATACGCCACCTTTCTCTGCCAGGAGCATGTCCAATGCCATTCTGTTCTGGAATGCCATGATACTCGTGGGACCCAACTGTTCCACAATCCCTTTCAGGGCATCTCTGGAGTAGTTCACAAATCTCTGCTGATTATAATAGATGTAATTAGTCCAATCCACATTTTTGTTAATGTTGATAGTGGGAATAAGCGACTCAAATCCCACTGCCACCTAATCTCTTGCTTTGAACTCATTGGGGATCCCCCTTGGGACTCCTATGGCATCTATGTATATATGCGTGTACAAGCTCTCAGCTGGTTTTCCTTTGAGCTTCACTGATGTGCTTGGAGTTAACATCACTTGTAATGGACCATCAAACCAGGGTTTAAGGACTGTTTTACTGTGTCCTTTTAACCCCCAATCTCCACGCACAGGTGGGTGGGTCCTTGGTAATTTATCAAGATCTGAAAGTGAAACAAAAACTTGAGAATGTGTTTCCGTCAAACACTTGTACAAACTGATCGCACAATCTGTCATACAACCACGTTGCATCTGGAGCTGCTGTGGGAAATACAATCCTGTCCTAGGGGCTGACCCCAAAAAGGACCTCAAAGGGACTAAAGCCTGTCTTACGGTTAAGGGTATACCTTACTGGAAAGAGGGCTAACAGCAGGCACTCTGTCCATGGCTTATCAGTCTGTGCCATGGCTTTTTGATTCTTTTACTTTAGTGTCCCGTTCAGTTCTTTCCTACTGCTGCTTTGTGGATGGTACGAAGCACTTTAGGCTTGTTCTACACCTAAATCTTAATCACCTTTTGCATCACTTCACCTCTAAACTGAACACCTTGTCACCTTCAATGGCCTCTGGTACCTTGTACCTGCATACAACTTCGGCCATAATCTTCTTTGCTATGGTCTAGGCTGTGACCTTAGCTACCAGGTATACTTCTAGCCATCCTGAAAACAAGTAATCACACACCAATACATACTTATACACACCCACCTTGGGTAGCTGAATGTAGTCTGCAAGCGTTGAGACGGATACAAGTGACGAAGTGCATGTGTTTCTGAGGTACTGTAACCATCTGACCCACGTTTGTTCGGGGCACAAATCATACATCTTTGAGTATATCTGGCTTCTACAGTGCTGAACCCTGGAGCGTACCATGTGCTATGTACTAAATCACACAGCAGTTTTTGACTGGTGCGTCACTCCATGGGTTGCCTGTGCCATTGTGGGTTAGAGGGACCTGGGAAGGCAGAGTTTTCCTTGAAACTGTATTAGTCCTTCCTTTGCAGTCCCCCCCTTTTGACACCCACTGGTCCCTTTCCTCCTTCCCCACCTGGTTCTGTAAGGTCTTAAGAACTTTCAGGGAGACAGGAGGAGTTATTTCAGGGACCTGAGCTGTGGCCACTAAGGCAGGGGTCTGCCTAGGCAATTTGGCAGCCATTTTTACCACCTGATCTGCCTTGGCTTTCCCTTCGCCTCCTCTGTGTCTGTTTCACAGTGGCCTTTCGTTCTTATCACCGCCACTCAAGTTGGCAACATGAGGGGTTCCATCAGAGACCTCACCACTTCCTAATTGTTGATGGAGTTACATGAAGGGGTTGAAGTCTCTGGCTTTCCAAATGGGCCCATAGCCATGGGCTCAAAGGCATACATGGAATCAGTGTAAATGTTGGCTGTTTTTCCCTCTGCATCTCTGCAAACCATCTCCAGAGTCTCTGGACTCTCTTCTTGGGCAGACATGTGGTGGTAAGGACTCTGCATTTTTAGTGTCATATTTAGTCACCGCTGCCCAACCTGTGTAGCACCTGCCGTCCTGGCCATACCTCGATCCATCCACAAAGAGCACATTATCTAATCTAATGGCTGACTTATCATATCCCACTGTCTCTTGTGACATCATCTACCAACAGTCATGAGGTGCCTTAACTCTTCCCTCCCCCATTGCTCCAGAAGCAACAGGGTGGCTGGATTCAAAGTATTACACCTTTGACTAACATTGTCTAACATTGTCTGACTAACATTGTCAGGCAACAAAATGGAACACTGCATTCTCAAAAGGCGGGCATTAAAAAGATTTTTGGGTTATACCTATATGAGGATAAATGTAATATCATGAGGAGCAGTTAAGTGAGGACAACTGAGGCAGGGCCATTTGCTTCTATAGAATACAATCTAAATGTAATAATTTGGTAGACCCAGTGCGGGGGAGTACCAAATTACCAGCCTTTGAACATGAAAGGCATCCCTCTACTACCTCTTCTGTAAAGTGGAAGGGGCTAGAGGACAAACAATCATAAAAAACGGCACCAAACGTGCATGTCCAAGGTCTGCAATAAGAAACGAGGCCCAAAAAATGTCCACAGTGCATTCACGTTTCTGGACAAAGGGGTGTCCTCCACAGACTTCTTTCATTCAGGGGTGAGATATATCACCCCAGGAAGGAATGCAGCAAAACTGAAGTTTTGTATTTGACACCTTGCAGTTATGGCGACATGGCTATAGTATACATACTGGGTGAGTTCTGGGCTCCCTGCGACAACATCACCCAGGTATACTTTTTTACCCTCATGTGTGAAGGTAAACATACCAACTGTCTGGATGTAGTGGTACTGAAAAGAAAACATCAGCCAAATTAATTACTGTGTAGTGGGTAGAGGTAGTGGGAACCTGAGTCAACAAGGTGTGTGAATTGGACACAATGGGGGTATTAAAAACTGTGGCTTCATTGACAGCACGTAGGCACCTGGTACTGGGTTGGTTTTGCCCTTCTTACTTTCCTTTTTCTCAGGGTACAAAAGAGTGGTAGAAGGGGATAGAATCTTTTTCATAAAGTCTTTGAATGTTTGAAATATGGCATCCGACGGTGCCATACTCAAGGGATACTGCAAGCAGGGCTTCCTTCTCATCTTTTGGGGAGTACTGACATAAACATGGACCAGGGAGTTTTATCACTAACTGCTAACAAAGTTCTTGGTCATTAAAAAGGCACCTGTTAGTTTCACAGTGCCATCCTCCTGGTATGCGATGCCGCAAGCAAGTCTCTACCCAGGAGGCAACAGGGGACAGTATCACTGACCAGCAACCGGGCAAGCACTTCTTGGTTAAGGGCAAATCTAACATGGATGGGTTCTGTTAAAGGGGAGTGTACTACTTTCCCATCCACTCCTATTCCAGGACTGGTGACCGTGGAGATTAAGTCAGGGGAGGACATGTTTGCTGTGCACAACTGTCTTGGCTGCTCCAGTATCAATCAAAAACAGGACTTCTTCTTTATCACCCAGAGTGAGGGATATCATTGGAGCTGGACTTTAATCTGCTAAAATGTTTGAGGGCACAGCCAATACTGGATTGCTCGTTTCCTAATACTGGTCTACCCTTTTTTTTTTTTTTTCTCATCTGTCTTTGTGTCATCTCTAAGAACATGGGTGTTTGTGGGGACAGTGATCTGGGCTCAGTTAACACAGAATAGAATCCATGTGGCGTGGTCGAGGAGTACCACATACAGCATAACTCTCTCCAATCTGGGTTCAGATGCTGCAGGTCCATTACCCAGGACCATTATAAGGTGGAAGACTTCGTTTTTCCTTTCTCCGTTTGGGAGGTAGTTTAAAATTACCGTGATAACATTCATAATAATACTTGACACTTTCTCTGTCTCTCTACACCTCCTCTATACACTTTCCGTAAGATACTCACAATCGGACTCCTGTGAGCTCGTTATCTTTCAGGCACCCTTTATTTTTCCTACATGCTTTTTTTCTCACTACTCTGGATTCAGTTTACCATCGGGGTGCATCTCTATAGCTTCCATTAGCTTGCTGATGTTCTTCACTGCCTGTCTACATTCTTTCTCCCTTACTACTTGTGTGACCTCTTATGTCAAGCTACAGTTTACCACAGGTGAGACCATTTCCATCACAATCCCTTCCTTTTGTGATTCTAGCATGTGTAGGATACTCAGGACCAAGTACTTCACTTGACTTTGTATCAAATGCAGGACCTAACCTAACATCTTCACCTGGTTCCCCTTGACCTGGAGTCCTGAACACCTGCACCATCACAACAACCTGTTAGGAATCGAGATGAAGTTGCCTCCAAGTGCTGACTTACTCCTAGTAACAGAAAAAACAGAGGTTAAGTCATTTCATCTAATTAAACAATATTAACTTATTATAGGTATGTGTGTATCCTTCATTTACTAAGTCAAATACTCGTTGTGGTTCTACTTGCATCTATGTGCTTTGCTTCCCACTTGTAGCCATGTCACGGAGAATACCAGTAACTAAGATGGCCACTGGGCGGGGACTGACGTTCCCTCAGTTAAGATGGCCACCAGGAAGGGAAGTTCCCTAAGTTAAGATGGCTGCCAGAATACTCGTTGGGACGTAGGGCGTGCCGTCTTGTGTGATAACTGGATACAAAGAGGTGAGCCATGGGCGTGGTTTTGGCACTGACGTACTTCACAGGTCCACCCCTCTGAAGAGGGAGACTGAGGGGGGCTAGTGAAATGGCGGGGGATGTGTCTGCGGGAGCGCGGTTGGGTCCTCCTGTACCATCTTAGGGGCCATGCTGACGGCATTTAAAAGTAATCATTTGTCTTTTCATTATACATTTCTGCCCAGACTAATTTCTTATATTTAATAATTTTCCGCTGATGCTTGCATTGTTTTTCATAACAGAATATAATGCTGTAAATTCAAGGCTGGTGTTCACTCCTTTTTGGCCTAA
Source organism: Rhinella marina (assembly GCA_900303285.1). Classification (NCBI taxonomy): domain Eukaryota; kingdom Metazoa; phylum Chordata; class Amphibia; order Anura; family Bufonidae; genus Rhinella; species Rhinella marina. The sequence continues at coordinate 10,691 of ONZH01015945.1, forward strand.
TGCCACAGCAAACTTTCCCCTGTGAGTGATGATTTCTTCTATTCTCAACTTAACCCTTAATTTGGCCTCATCATCACAGTTGAGCAGATATCGCTCACAGTAAACTTGGCTGTGTGACCTTCATCTACTAGTCGATTCTCTGGCAACACACAAGGTCAGATTTCTGGTCCACACAGACATATCAAGTCAACTTATTTTCCTTGAGCCGCCACCTCCGAAGCCGTTTGTTTTCCGGGTAACAATTACACCAAGTTACCACCCATGTTTCAACTTTTCAGAACGGAGTCGGGCAGACAAGACACAGACAAACTGCACGCCTGACAAGGGGAGGGGTTAGTCTCAATCAGACTCAATTCTTCTGACCGCACGGACTGCACACTAGCTTTGAGGTTTGATTACATCTGCTGCCCGCTGCCTGTACACTGCAGCCTAATACAGAAAATCACTTCTGGCCGGTCACGTCTGTCTAGACAATCAATCTAGACGACCCGGCGCAGGAAAACCCTCCTGGCCGGTCACGTCTGTCTAGACAATCAATCTAGATGACCCGGCGCAGGAAAACCCCTCCTGGCCGGTCACGTCTGTCTAGACAATCAATCTAGACGACCCGGCACAGGAGAAACCCCTCCCGTGACTACCCAGCACGGGGAAAACACCTCCCTGCAAACGGATCGCCCACTCTGTCTCAGGCTCTCTCGCGTGAAGCTTGCACAGAGATTATGCGATCCCCCTGTCCGATCCTTGGTCAGTTTCTCACTCAGGTTTCCTCTCCCCTTTCAGTAACACAAACCACATAAAACACAAACCACAGTAGAAACAAACCCTTGTTTTGGGTTCTTTGAGCTCGATGTTTCAACTTCAGCCAAAGCTGCTGCTGATAACTTCTATCTAGCAGAAATGACTACCGTAATGCAGTGCAGACTCGACAAGAGGTAGGTAAGATAATCAATTTTCTTACCTTCTCTTTGGGGCTGCAGTCCCTTTCCTCAAGCGACCGTGCACCGCACTCTGGAAGCCCATTCCTTCGGCTACAGAAATTACATTCCCTCGAGCCCACCCACGGGACGCCAACTGATAAGGATGGCTCTCAAAGGGAGCCACAAAGTTTGTTTCTCTGCTCCAAATTAAAGTAATCCTAGGATTTTACATGCATGGAAGAAACAACACTGACACCTTGTAGGGTCAAAGAGGTTCTTGTTTATTAGAGGAGGGTACAAGGGTTATATACCCCAGGGAGGAGTGAATCCTCTCCTGAGGGTTAGGATATATTTTATTGGTTAGTAATGCAAAAAAAAGTTTCACTTCTGCGCATCTAGTCTAGCTAAAGAATGTAAACTACAGATAAGAGCAGGAGTGGTCCCGGAGCCGGCGCCATCTTGTAATGGCTTCACATCTTCAGTCTTCATATCCATAACAGGGTTAACTTGGTAGAGGCTGGGATCGAATTGGACCCTGGGGCCACTCATGTAATGCCCACACCAAGGATTGCGGGGCCTACCTCGGTCACGATTTCTCAGACTTATTATGCCTCTTCCTCCAACCCCTCCTCTTCCTCTTCGCACAGAAACGCTGAGCCAACAGGCAATGTTTCTGAGGGCCAACTGGCGCTCTATACAAACAATGTTTACAGAGGGCCACCTACAGGCCCTCTCTCCAATAAATTTTTTAGTAGTGTCAAATACAGACACTCAAAAAACAATTTTACATGAGGGAGTGTCTCCCCGTCTGCCATCATGTTCGGTCAGGCTGTCCGTAGGTACACCACCTCTGTCGTCCACAGAAGCGGCCACTATGAGGAAGGCCACGGCAAGAACATCCCCTTTTCAATTGAGAACAAGTGGAGACTTGTAGGAGGATGACACTTTTCTTCAGCAGTGGATTCACCTTCCCCTTTATCATTGCCATGCAACAGTTGGTGAAAAAGTAATTTGCAATGACGAAGAAAATGTAACGGTGCGATGGACCGTCTGTGAAGCAAACCAATATATTCCCACCATGCCAGCCAGTGGCGTAGCTATAGGGGAAGCAGGGGAAGCGACTGCTTCGGGGCCCGAGCTCAGCAGGGGCCCGGGAGCAGCAGCAGGGATGTGGCAAATCAGCAGGGTAATATTTCTATTTCTCTATCTTTCCAGGGGTGGGGTGGGAGACTTCCAGAAGCACCATGTGGACCCTGCATGTGACCCTCTGCACTCCTGCCTGCCCGTCAGGCTGCCTTTCTTACCTGCCCCTCCACCTCCCTTGTAGTGCCAGCTGACCTCCTGCTCTGGCTATAACAGACATCCAGGAAGCAGGAGCAACCCAGAGCAGCGCTGTCTCAGCCATCTGAGCATTGCTGCAGCCTGCCAGCCAGCCAATACAGCAGACCTTCAGACTCACTGCCAGCCTGACCAACAGTGGTAAGTTTGTGTCCCCTGCCCTGTACTGCACCCCCTATGCTGCATTCTGCCCCCTGCCCTGTGTCCCCTATGCTGCACTATGTGTGCCCCCTGCCCTGTACTGTACCCCCTATGCTGTATTCTGCCCCCTGCCCTGTACTGTACCCCCTATGCTGCACTGTGTGCCCCCTGCCCTGTACTGTACCCCCTATAGCCTGCCAGCCAGCCAATACAGCAGACCTTCAGACTCACTGCCAGCCTGACCAACAGTGGTAAGTTTGTGCCCCCTGCCCTGTACTGTGTCCCCTATGCTGTATTCTGCCCCCTGCCCTGTACTGTGTCCCCTATGCTGCACTGTGTGCCCCCTGCCCTGTACTGTACCCCCTATGCTGCATTGTGCCTTCTATGCTGTATTATGCGTGCCCCCTATGCTGTATTTTGCCCCCTGCCCTGTACTGTGCCCCCCATGCTACACAGTGTGTGCCTCCTGCCCTGTACTGTACCCCTATAATGCACTGTGCCCCCCTATGCTGCACTGTGTGTGCCCCCTGCACTGTGTGTGCCCCTGCCTTGTACTGTGTCCCCTATGCTGCACTATGTGTACCCCCTGCCCTGTACTCCCTGTGCTGTATTGTGCCCTCTATGCTGCCCTGGACCCCATTCTGTATTTTTTCCCCCTGCCCTGTACTGTGCCCCCATGCCAACACAGTGTGTGCCTCCTATCCTGTACTGTACTCCTTGCCCTGTACTGTGCCCCGTATGCTGCCATGTGCCCCATATGCTGTACTGTGCGTGCCCTCCCGGCCTGTACTGTGTGCCCCTGCACTGTACTGTACCCTCTATGCTGTATTTTGCCCCCTGCCCTGTACTGTGCCCCCCCATTCTGCACTGTGTGCCCCCTGACCTGTACTGTACCCCCTGTGCTGTATTTTCCCCCTGCCCTGTGTCCCCCATGCTACACAGTGTGTGCCTCCTGCCCTGTACTGTACGCCCTATAATGCACTGTGCCCGCTATGCTGTCCTGTGCCCCTGCCTTGTACTGTGCCCCCCCATGCTGCACTGTGTGTGTCCCCTGCCCTGTGAACTCTCCCTTACATATGCACATATAGGATGCCAGGATAGTCATGAAGGGGGGGCACCATACAAAATTTTGCTGTGGGGCCCAGTCAGTTCTAGCTACGCCCCTGATGCCAGCCATGGATTGTACATAAACTAATAACAGGAAAAACAAAAAAAATATTTTACAGGAGGGTCAACTACAGACACTCCAAAACAATTTTTTAGGAGGGTCAACTTCGGACACTCCAAAACAAGTTTTTAGGAGGCTCACCTACAGACATTTGACTGCAATCTCAGTCTGACCAAGGCATTGGTGGTGTCACTGCCATGCTGTGTCAGGCTAAATTTTTGGGTGCTTCACCTGCCACCTGAGTCTAACTTGGTCACTATGGGTTCATCGCCATGCTGTGTCAGGCTACATTTTTGGGTGGTTCACCTGCTACCTCAATCTAACTTGGTCACTTGTTGGTGTCACTACGCTGTCACCATGCTGTGTCAGGCTTATGCCTGCGTCGTGGGGCGGGGTATAGCACAGCAGTACCAGCATGAGCAGTGGTGTCACCTGCAGGCGGTGATGGACCTTCGTTGCACCTAGTTGGGTGCTTTCCTAACACGTGATGGGCATGTGCCTCGCCTTTCTTGGTTTGGGTGAGCACAATTGCCTTGAGGGTCACCACCAGGCTGTTGCCTGAGAATTTGGGGTAATGGTGGGATTAGGCAGCCTCAGAGGCATCCATGCATGCTGCCCCTGCTGTTTCCTGTCCATTTCCGTGGTGTTTCCATCATTTTCTGAGGTTTCCAAGTTTTCACCCAGCCTTCCCTAGGCAGAGCCCCAGTCCCCTGCAAAAAATGCTCGAGTCTCCCATTGACTTCAATGGGGTTCGTTATTTGAAACGAGCACCCGAGCATCGGGAAAAATTTGATTCAAATAACAAGTACCCGAGCATTTTAGTGCTCGCTCATCTCTATTAACTATGTATGATTTTTTTTTACACCAGTGAAATGCACGAAACAAGCATTTCAGGCACTTTTATTGTTTATGTCCTTTATCAATTGGACGATTAAGAATGTGAGGCTATCAAACATGTTTGCTGTGTGTTTTTTCATTGTTCATTAACTTTTGTTCAATAAAATTTAATGCTAGGGCTAGAAAAATTATGTTCATTGAATTTCCTTCTGTGGCTGTATTTAATTTTATTATTGTAAACTTTATTTTGTTGATTTAACATTTTTTTCAATTTCCATTTACAGTTTTACTTTTTGAATATCTTTTTTTTTTAAATAAAACTATAATGCCATGTCTTAATTCCATATCCTATTATATTGCTGTCTGTATATAAAATGCAAATGCATCTGCAAAGCCATACCATAAGTTATGCATTATTTCTAGACAGTTCTGGAGATCTTTTTGAATCCCAGATTATCCATATAAAACCATCAGACCCAGCCACCCTGATGTTGGGGTCAGTAGGCAAGTGACAATTGGAGCACCTTTCATTTATCCCCACTATGTGGATATGCTATGAATGTCCAAGATCGAAATTCCCCTTTAAACATGGTGATCATGGCCTAGTAAAACCACTAGTCTTCCTTTCAGTCAGAAGATGATAATGTCAAGGTCACCTCTGAGTCTGAAACTATACCTTGAACCAGGGGTTGCAGCATTCCTCCTGCTCCTTCTCATTGTGGCCCCAGAAAAGCCTTTCACTTGCATCAACTCTGACTTCACTAACCCATTCTTGTTGGGGCCCTTTTTTTTCCTATGAAAAGGCAACAAAACCCGACATCCTATGGAAGATGCTCAAGAGAGTCTGCCTGTTGATGACTTGAAGGGGACCAGTCGCAAAGTATGATCAGAGCCTCCCAAAAAACTACCAGGGCTAGATCTGTTTCTATTATGGTAAGCTCAGAAACTGCTGATGCCATTGTTACTGATCCCAGTATATGTAACGTCTCGGATAGAAGGTCCAACTGAAATGCAAAATCTTCTTAGATGCCAATTCAAAGTGAGCTTTTCTTTTCATTCAGTTGGATGAGGTTATGAAAGAGCAAAAAGTGTAAGAAAGGAATTTTTAGAACACAGTGAAAAAAATGCCCTAATGAGAGGGATTTTTTGACACTTGATAAGGAGCCATTATAACAAGTACAGGAGGAAAAGAGAAAAAAGTTGTTTCTTTCCAGTTCATATGAAGACAGAAGAATCAATTTAAAATTGCAAGAATTGTTTGGTTTTTTTGGCAAACCCCTCCCCCACAAACACACACACACTTTACCAGACCTGTAAAGAAAAGATTACTTACCCCTTTCCTGGTGTTGGGTCCACGCTCCATTCTCTTCCAGGCTTGGGATGCTCCACTGAGCTCCAGCGATGTCAGCATCCAGTTTGACATTTTCACAGCCAATCACTGGCTGCAGTCGAAATCAGATCCCCTTGCATTAAACAATGAATTGTTACTATTGTAACTTGTTAATACCCATGTGTAGTGTGTTTGTAGAAGTGAAGCAGTATCAACACCAGCCACCCGGCCACCAGTAGTAGTAGTACTAGTAGTAGTACTAGGCCACAGTTCTCCCTGGCTTTGAATAGTTGCCAGAATATTATTGAGGATACAGAGTATAAGATTATGGATTGGATGGCTTATTCTTCCTTTCAGTCAGAAGAGGATAATGTCAAGGTCACCTCTGAGTCTGAAACTATACCTTGAACCAGGGGTCACAGCATTCCTCCTGCTCCTTCTCATTGTGGCCCCAGAAAAGCCTTTCACTTGCATCAACTCTGACTTCACTAACCCATTCTTGTTGGGGCCCTTTTTTTTTTCCTATGAAAAGGCAACAAAACCCGACATCCTATGGAAGATGCTCAAGAGAGTCTGCCTGTTGATGACTTGAAGGGGACCAGTCGCAAAGTATGACCAGAGCCTCCCAAAAAACTACCAGGGCTAGATCTGTTTCTATTATGGTAAGCTCAGAAACTGCTGATGCCATTGATACTGTGAGGGCAGGCTCAAAATGCCTAGCTGCCACAAGCTTTGTGTGAGTATCTCTCTTCTGGCAGTTTTTCCTCAGTGCCCAAAGAAAAAAGTATTGTCTAGTACAAGATCTACAGGTTTAAAATAAGCTATGGTAGTTCAAACACAAATGTAAGCATCACAGCTATATTGCAGCATATGAAATGGAATCAGCAGATCCTGTGGAAAAATAGCTGCAAACTACAGCAACAAGAGTGCCCTCCATCTCCTGGTCTCATTTAGGGCAGTCAGGCGACATCCACATGCAGTACAGTGTCCGTGTCATCAGTTAATGCTTCTCCTACTCAGACTCCTTCTACTACTTTTAATCCTCCCCGTAGTCTGCCATCGATAACAAAATGTGTGGGCAGGAGACATCTCTATGAGCCCAGCAATCTGATGCTATGCACTCAGCCTCGCTGGAAGATACCTAACTGCCATTAATTTATGAAAAAAAAATCCCTGCCTTGTACTGTCACGTGGCAGACAATGTGAGGCACTCGTTGCAATTGTATCTGTCCAGCAAGGTGAATGCCACCTGGCTGACACCTGGAGCAACTGCCACAAGCAGGGAAATTACATGTCTTTCGCAGCTCACTGGGTCAATGTTGTTCACTGCAGCAGCGAAGCAGCACTGCAGTAATGATACCAGGTCCTACTGACACCTCCAAGTTTGTGTCGGTCTGGTTTACACACAGGTGCTTATCAGCCTCCTCCACCTCCTCCTCCATGGACTTCCTCCCATTCCCAACAGAAGTTGAGTTGAGCATCCCTCCCACTCCCTCCTATTACATGTGTAAAGTGAAGCAATGCCATGCTGTGCTAGAGCTGATCGGCCTGGTCAAGAGTAGCCACATAGCTGATCAGTTGCTAAAATGCATCGAGCAGCAAACATCCAATTGGCTGTATCCCTGTCAACTCCAACTGGACAAGATAGTCAGTGACAATGGTAGGAACGCCATGATTGTGCTGCATTTGGGGAAAATAACACATGCAATGCTGTGCAATGCTATAAAAAAAAGGGTGCTGGCCGTGTACAGGAGACTGTCCTTACATTTCAGTCATTTTTATGTGGCAAGGAATTTCCTCCTGGACTTTCAGGTCTTCATAATCCACAATGTTCCAACTCTCTAGAATTCCACTTACGTATACTTGAGCGTATGTACTGTATAAGCGCAGTGTGCAGTGTAAAGTGGTAAATGATTTTGTCTTGCAGCAGACCATCTCACCAGGAAGCATATGTTGTTTTGAGGTCAGGCAGTAGCAGTTCATCAGAGATGTATGTCACGTGCTCGAGGTCTTTGAAGAGGCCACCAGATTTGTCAGTAGGGATAACTGTGGCATCAACAATGTCATGCCCTGATATTTACCTCAGAACAGATGCTCACACTGAAGGGATGGTGGAAGAAGAACAGCTTACACAACTTCTTAGTCGCCCTATAGCTGTTGAGGACCCACAAGGACAAAGTCCCATGGATGAGGAAGTGGAGTATAAGGAGATACCACTGTTGGAGGAGGAAGAGCAGGATGAGTCCCTTGTGCAGGAGGATGAGGCTGATGATGAGGATGACACTGGCCATGATGACTTAGACAACACTGGTCATGATCTTAGTGGGGGCAGAGCTGGAGAAAGCTGAGTCCTCTGGCACGCTTGCTTACATACTGACGGATGTATCATTAGCATGAAGAATCTGATTATTAATGGATAGCCATTCTTTTAGACCCTCACTAGTGATGAGCGAATCGAAGCGGCAATATTCGTGATTTGCACGAATATTGCCCGCTTCGGCTCGGCTTGGCATCCCGACACAGCGCAGACTCGTGATTATTCGTGCGTCACTGCAAGTTTGAAATGCCCGTTTTTTTCAGCCAATCAGCATCAAAGGGAAGCCTATGGGAACGCCTGCTGTGATGTAACAGCCCCTATACCTCCCCAGCAGTGATTGGCTGGCAGTGACATGTGACCTAAATTTACATAAGGTAGGGACCTGCAGCATCAGCCTCAATGTGCTTTGGGAAGGAGAAGAGACAGACAGTGTTAGCTAGTGTAGTGTGTGCAGCAAGCAGTTAGTTAGGAGTTAGGTTAGGAAGCCCCAACAGTCTTTTTAAAGACTATACTCTGAAGAACAGTATACAGTATATACTGTAAGCCTGTATTCTGTGTAGGATAGGAAGCCCCAACAGTCTTTTTAAAGACTGATTCTGTGAAGAAAACTATACAGTATATGCTGTAAGCCTGTATTCTGTGCAGGATAGGAAGCCCCAACAGTCTTTTAAATACTAATTGATTCTGTGAGAAAAATTCAGTATATGCTGTAAGCCTGTATTCTGTGCAGAGCTGTGCCTGGTACACCTTGTCCAGCCACATAGTTCAAACTATACATCTGTAAACAGATATATTCCTGTGCATGACTGTGCAGTGACTAGGGTATACATTTCATCAGCCTGCTATATACCTCACAGTCTATAGATACCATATTGATCTGTAGATTCTAGTTTTATTTGCGCAAACTGCGTACATTTTTTTTGGATAGGTCTGAAAATAATTTTACCTGCATATCTATCTATATTGTCTGTTGAATTTTACTGCTCTGTTATACACGGTGCAGTGAGTTGGGAAAAAAATTTCATCAGCCTGCTATATACCTCACAGTCTATAGATACCGTATTGATCTGTAGATTCCAGTTTTATTTGCGCAAACTGCGTAAATTTTTTTTTTTGGGATAGGTGTGAAAAATAATATTACCTGCGTATCTATATTGTCCGTGGAATTTCACTGATCTGTAATACACGGTGCAGTGAGTTGGGAAAAAAATTTCATCAGCCTGCTATATACCTCACAGTCTATAGATACCGTATTGATCTGTAGATTCCAGTTTTATTTGCGCAAACTGCGTAAATTTTTTTTTTTTGGGATAGGTGTGAAAAATAATATTACCTGCGTATCTATATTGTCCGTGGAATTTCACTGATCTGTAATACACGGTGCAGTGAGTTGGGAAAAAAATTTCATCAGCCTGCTATATACCTCACAGTTTATAGATACCGTATTGATCTGTAGATTCCAGTTTTATTTGCGCAAACTGCGTAATTTTTTTTGGGATAGGTGTGAAAAATAATATTACCTGCGTATCTATATTGTCCGTGGAATTTCACTGATCTGTAATACACGGTGCAGTGAGTTGGGAAAAAAATTTCATCAGCCTGCTATATACCTCACAGTCTATAGATACCGTATTGATCTGTAGATTCCAGTTTTATTTGCGCAAACTGCGTAAATTTTGTTTTTGGGATAGGTCACAGTACAGGGATAATAAACACAGTGATGTCACCATACAGGGATAATAAACACAGTGATGTCACAGTACAGGGATAATAAACAGAGTGATGTCACAGTACTGGGATAATACACACAGTGATGTCACAGTACTGGGATAATACACACAGTGATGTCACAGTACAGAGATAATAAACACAGTGATCAATCAGACCGTGATGTAAAGATTAAGCGTAACTGGCGTAAACCCAGAAGTATTGACAACAGAGCCCGCAGGAGGTTCAAGGGGAGGATCCTGATGCCCAACATTGGGTATGGTAGCAACAAGAAGACCAAACACATGCTGCCCACAGGGTTCCGGAAATTCCTGGTCCACAATGTCAAGGAGCTTGAGGTTCTGTTGATGAGCAACAAGTCCTTCTGTGCAGAAATCGCCCACAACGTCTCCTCAAAGAACCGAAAGACCATTGTGGAGAGAGCGGCACAGCTCGCCATCAAAGTGACAAACCCCAACGCCAGACTGCGCAGCGAAGAGAACGAATAAATATCTCTGTGGTTATTTGTGCTAAATAAAAGTTAAATAAACACAAAAAAAAAAAAAAATTGATCTGTTCCTGTGCCTGATCCACCCAAGTTGAATCTGTCCCATCATGAGAAAGTCCCCCCAAGGAGTCCCCACTGTAACTTGCTTCACTTTCAACTACCTCACCCCCCGACACCTGTGTCTCGCCATTGTCCACCACCTCCTCAGACAACACTGGTAAATCCCCACTGTCAGCACACTGAGACTGCAAAAGGTCTTGCAAATTGGGGCAGAGAATGTTCTGGGGTAGCACATCAGAGAAGGGGTGACTATGGGGTTCCAGGGAGTACGTGACCACATGCAATCTCCATCCAAAAAGTCATACTGAGGCTCACCACCATGCTTTACACTGCAATCTTATTGAAAGACAGACAATCAGGGGTTCACCTCCAGGTTGTCAGGCAGCATTTTTAAGTGGGTCACCATTACCATGTCCCTGAAAATTGCCTTGGGGTCATCACCAGACTATTGGCCAGATTTAGAAAAAATGGTGCAATTAGGGAGCCTCAGAGGCATCCCTACATGCTGCCCCTGGTGTTTCCTATCCATTTCCAAGGTGTTTCCATCTTTTTCGGAGGTTTTCACATGTTGGGGCAAACTTGACTGTGCAGAACCTTTGGCCCCTGCAAAAATATTCGGGTCTCCCATAGACTTTAATGGGATTCGTGATTCGGCTGGAACCCACGAATCCCGAGGAAAATTCGGGCCGAATTCCGAATCCCCGAATATTTTAGGATTCGATCAACCCTAACCCTCACTCATCACTAAAGTAAAATGGGGTAATGTTTCCCTCTTGCCAAAAGAAAGGACAAATTGCTTTATAACTAGGAAAGACTGTGTATGTACCTTTCGACAGGTAGACTCCTGCTGCCCCTGTGTCTGACCAAGAAGCTTCTCTCTGCCCTCCACCGAGTCATTCACCTCCCGCTATTTCTGCTACCAAAAGCAACACAAGCCACAACAGCAGACAGTTCTTTCTCATGACCATTATGAAGCAGTTTTTCATATACCACACCAGGTTAATGCAAATCAGCAGAGACACACTACCTAAACAACCAGGTTTAGTCCTACCTTGACTGTGGCCTGACCCACATGGACTTCTGGACAGGCAGATTGAAACAGTGACCAGGATTTCCCAGTTTGCTTTCTCTGTACTGTCTACTGCTCAATGAAAGGAAAGGAACACTGCAGCACTCCTTGTCACGTGAAAATTACGGTGAGCATTTGAGTGGTTAATTTTTTTATTTTTGATTTTTTTTTAGTGGACCATAGATGCATTATTGATTCTTGACAATAATGACACCATGTAAAGAGACAGCTACTGTAGGAATGTTCAACAGCGCAGTTGTTTCTGATTTTAGTGCTTTGAAAAAAATAAAAAGTTGCTAAAGACAGCAACTAAAGTCTATTACATTTAATGGAAAAATGGAAGGGTACCAGTCTTTCCTATGTAATATAATTACTGAAGCAGTATGACTAGGAGAAATAACATCATGATTCTAAATTTCACAGGTAATTCCCAGTTCATCCTGTCTGAACAGATTGTAGATTGATTTATTTCTTGTTGCATTTTTTTGCCTCTGCTTCATTTTACAGGATTAGTTATTTGTATTGTCCCTAGGTGTCTATGCCCTTTATGCTGGATACAACACTACACACACAGAGCACACATGTGACATTTAAAACAGAAACTAGGGAATAATAGACAACACGGAGCACAATAAAAACAAGTCCTGTAATAAACCTGCAGGTCATTTATATATATAAAAAAAATCTATTATTGTAGTTCAGACAGCCGACAACAATATTCACTCAACCCTGACATGTTTCAGTCTATCATTGCTCTTCACCATATGAGTCAAGATGGCAACTCTTCTGCAGTAAATTATTGTTTTTAATAGCATTTAATCTCGCTAGGATGTTTATTATAGAATTGTATTATGCTATATGCTCATTTACAGCTCAAGAGATGCTCTTAGTCTAAGTTGAACTTAGTATGACATTTGATAAACAAACTACTACAGGAATGAGACAAAGAACACAAAGGTAATAGGCAAAAACCTTCAGCAAAAGACAGCAGACCTACATTGATCAGAAGGAAGACGGGAAACAGGCTTTGTACACAACTAAGCATATAGAATGGGTATAATTGAAAGAGTTAGGGTGTAAGCAGGGGTTGGATTCGAGTTTTTACAGGTTCAATACTCAACAGTGGACACGTGGCATCACGACACAAGTTTACCTATACATACACCATATATATGCAACACACATACACATAAATACACCATATACATGGTACACATACATAAATACACCATATATACACTACACACATCTACTACCCAACTTTTAAAAAGCTTAAGGAACTAAACTATGGAATGGAAGGGTTCATCTGCTTCAGCCGTTAAAACGGTTCTCTGATCCATCTGTAATTTTAACAATTGGATCAGGAGAACCTGAGGGAACCTGCTGAATCCCATGCCTGGGTGTGAGGTTGGCAATACAATCATATTCCTTTTTGTCCTCTGGGACAAGCAGAGGAATATCTCAAGGAACAGTCTCCTCACACAGCTAATTTTTTCAAATCTAAAGGGTTTATGTGATAGAAACTTTTAGAATCCAACCAATTCTGAGACACTTCTCATGACACATTGTACTTTATGTTAGTGGTAAATTTAAGTCAATATGTTTTACCTTTATTTATAAAAAAAAATATAATCCAAAACTTTGCTATTTTTGAAATTTTAATTGTTCTGCTTTTAAGACAGTGATACTTCACAAAATAGTCTCCTGGCCAGTCTCCTGACATCTTTTGTAAATGTAATTTTATTAGTCATTAGAAAGTTTAGGATTTTAGAAGCAATTTTCTCAAGAAAACTTCTGAAATTTTTTAAGGACCAATTCAGTTCTGCAGTCAACTTGAGGGGCTTACATAATAGAAACCACCCATAAATTAGCCAATTTTATACAAAACTACACCCTCAAAATTACTCAAAACTGATTTTACAAACTTTGTAGGAACTTTGAAGGAAAATTTCTTGGAAAATTTTCCATTTAAATCCACTTTTTCCTGTAACACAGCATAGTTAACAGCAAAACAAACCTTAATATGTATTACTCTGATTCTGCAGTTCACAGAAACACCACTTATGTTGTCGTCATCTGGTACATTGGCACACCGCAGGGCTCAGAAGGGAAGCAGTGCCATCTATCTTTTGGAGAGCAGATTTTGATGGAATGCTTTGACCCCACAGGCGTTTCATAGAATTTAGAAACACTTGGCTATGAAAATGAAATGTTAATTTTTTTTCCAATAAAATGTATATTTATCATCTATCTATCGATCTACACTACTCACAAAAAGTTAGGGTGGAATTTCAGGATGACCCTAAAATGTACTCTAACCTTTACAGGTGAACTTAAAGGGAATCTGTCACCTAGAGAATCAATGTTAAACCAAAAGTATGCCCTTATAGTACTTCATACCTACTTTCCATATGTTTTTTTTTCCTTTGGAGCTTGTATTATATCTTTATAAAATCCACTTTAATCCATATGTTAATGAGCATTAAGGTGCTCAGAGGGGCGTCATTTTCATTCAAAGGTGCCCAGGAATGCCCCCATCGAGTGCCCAGGCCCGTCCCCTACAGAATCCAAGAACACCTCTCTCTCCGCTCATACACTACTCCACCAGCAGCGCCATTGCCACCACCTCCCCCACTACATCTCTAGCAGCCAATAATCCTGACCACCGTTTCCCTTCAGCATAGCCAACAGGCAACGGTTGAACCTGATGCCCTTAGTTGAACTGGAAGAGCGCAAGTACAGGCAGTGTTGGGCCAACAAATTAAATAAAAAAATAATTGTAATAATAATAATAATACTCACCTCATCTACTTACACGTGCAAGAGCACTCGCTCTTCTCTGGATGCCGCAGGACCTGACAATCCTAGTGTCATGCCATCACATTGTGTGCATCAGATCCTGTGCAGATGGATGAGTTTAGTATTATTATTATTATTATTATTTAAACCCCTGAATGCCCTTTTTTTTAGTGTTTTTTTTTTAATGGTCAGTAGATGAGTGCACTCCTTTCTACATAGCTGTTAAAAATGGGCCCTACGATTTCAATGGGGTTTGTCTGGCCATAAAAATGGGACATCTTATTTTTTGATGATGGCTTTTCATTGTCGTGTGAATGTAGCCCTTCATGAACCCAAAACCACTGTTAATCAAACATGTGTAGAAATTAAAACCTGATTGACCCATGTTATCCGCACAGAACTCAATTATCTTGCGTGATAATTGCTATCTGCAATTGATTTTATCATGCTGAATTCCAAGAACATGTAATTTACTGAGATAAATCAATATCAGTAAGTACCAATGAAAGATCACCGGAGAAACTTCACTGTTATGGTAACACATAATGGATAATATCTATGGCAACATACCGTATTTGCATTCTTTCTCCAATATAAAATTTGCCGGCATGGTCTCGAGAACTGATCACCAGTGAGACTACCCTAGCACTAAGTAACCATAGAAATGACCTACACAATAATATACCTGTCAGCCTCTGTGCTTTGTGTATTACGAGTCCTATTTCTTCGGAAAAGTTTAGACTACTAAATAAAAATGAAATCTCACAAAAAAAGTAACATAAATCTTGGCAGAGTTGCATATAACAGAATGAGTTTAAAAAGCAGCATAGTCTAGATAAATGTTAAAAAAAAGTTTTTGAACATGGAGGAAAAGAATTCATTCTTGACTTCTTAAGGAGAGAATTGTAACAGACTGAATAACTGTGCTAAAGTAAGATATTAAAGATGAAGATAAACCTTAAAGTGGGTGTTCAGCTTTGGAACATTTTAACTGAGGACAGTAATAGCATATTATGTATATTATTTGGTACATGATTACAATGAGCTGAGCTAGCCCTAGAAGGCATTATGCCGGGGTTATTGGTGAATTTCCAGGTGACAGATTCCCTTTACAGGTGTTTTTCAACTCTTGGGACCCTTTCTGCAGACTCGCCAATGGGGCCAGACCCATGGTACCTGCTGCTAGGTTTTTCCTTTGTTCCACTAGCACCACTATAGCTCCTGGGTCTCCTCGTATCATCTGGCTTAATCTAGGTCACCTATGCGTCACATGACCCAGTAGCATCATGTCAGTGGCCAATGTTGTTGTGGGGAGACCCAGGAGCTGCAGTGGAGCAATGGAGCTGAAACCCAGCGGTGGGAATTAGGCGAGTATGTTAACATCGTGGGTCCAGCCAGCCTGAGGAGGGTAATTCTGCAGAAAAGGTCCCCAGAGATGAACAACCCCTTTAATTACAAACATTAAAAATATACTAATACGTCAATTTGGAATTTACCATAGATTGTGAGCCCCAAGAAGAACATTGACCAAACTCTGCACTGCACTATGAAATACGTTGTCGCTACAGTCCTCCGGCATCTATTGGAGCTAATGACTAGGATATACAATATTCTGAATCACTAGTTATAATAAAAACATATTACAAAATTGTAATTCTTAATGTAGAAAACACCAATGCAAAAATAAATTGTAAAAATCTGAATCTACCAGGCCTGTCACAATTGAAATGTTGGCACACAAGGAATTTCCTTATCATAATACATCTTCTCTCGAGCACAGGATGAACCAGTACATGGTAGGGAGATAAGGGGAATGTTTCAGCACTGGTAGTACCAATGCAGGCTCATTGTTTGTCGGCAGCAGAGAGTGTTTAGATGGCACGATCTTCTGCTGGCAAATGACGAACTGGCTTAGATGCCCATAGCAACCAATCAGATTCCTCCTTTCATTTTCCAAAGGAGCTGTCCAAAATGAAAGGATGAAACTGATTGGTTGCTATGAGTAACTAAGCCAGTTCTATTTTACACCATGCCCCAAGGGCATAAATGCCCCCTAGGTGCCTACACAAACGATCCAATTACCCATCGGACCAGTGTTTTGCTCATTCATCAGGTAATAGGTGGCACCTTTACCACCAGATAATTGCTAAACAGCGTTCCTATGCTTGTTAGGAATTATTTGGTGTGTTATTGGCCCTTGTGAAGGGGCCTTTAGCCAGGTTCCCTTTACACCAGTTTTGATAAATTGTGATTAGATTTGACTCAAAAAGTCTACAGTGTATCTTAAACGGAGTCTGTCACCTAATCTGAGCCTTTTAGACCGCTCAGATCAGGGGCGGTGTTACTGCAGCAAGTGCTCAGGCCCCTCAGTGATATGCCCAGAAAAACACACCTCTTTCACCCCTTTGGCCCTCCCCTATTTCCTATTATTACCTCCTCCTCTGCCCCCCCAGATCTTGCGCCTGCGTCGCTCCACACTTCTCTCGCTTCACTGCAGTCTTCTGGTGCCGCTGGTGACTTCCGCCTGCTGGATTTTGTGCTAAAGACTGGCACAGTTCAAGTACCTGTTCCTCTGCCCATAATGGGCACAGCAGTGCGCAGGTGTAGGACAAGTGTGGAGAGTTGCAGGCACGAGATCTGGGAGGAAGAGGTAATAATAGGAAATTGGCTGGGGCTAAAGCAGTGAAAGAGGTGCATTTTTCTGTGCACACCGCCGAGGGGCCTGGACACTTGCTGCAGTAACGCCACCTCTGGGCACTTGCCGAAGCTAATTAGCATAAGTTTAAAAAGTCTATTTTTCAAGATCTAGGTGAGGGACAGAACAAATAAAGGTACCATTGTAATGTGGGCAAAGGAATCTATAACCTGATCTGAGCAGTCTAAAAGGCTCAGATTAGGTGACAGACTCCCTTTAAATATTTTTTAAACCAGCATAATAGTCCATTTTGAGTCTTACTCAGCAATCTGTCTTTCTGAAGTATTTCTTTTCTTACCTTTTGATCACATTAGGTAACTTGAATTCAGACAAAGCTATGTCGAAGATCACTTAGATGTTCTCTTTTCGGTGCTGTGTGATCGGATGCCCATGAAGCTCTTTGTAGAGCAATTGCCTTAGGAGATGGCTGTATAACAATAATTATCACTTTGCTCTTAACAGGGTAATTCAATTTAATGATAGTGAATAATTGTTTGCTCTAAGTAGGATCTGTGTTTAATACTTAACTACTGTACTTTTATACTAAAATTACTGGAATGTGGAAGAAAAAAGTCCCCGGCAGAGAGTCATAGATGACAATTAGTGTTTAAGGAGTGAAATAAAACATTCTAAACAGAGTGATTAATTTTATTGCACTGAATAATGTTTGAGCTTGAAACAAATTGGGATGAAATGAACAAAAGAATGAATTATATTTCCTATATAAGGCTGTGCTTCCCATCTGCACCAGGATTTCTATTGTTCTGCTCTGTTGTTGGAGTAGAACAATGGAAAGAACTCGAACCCCAGATCCATTTCATGATGGTCACATATGGCACCAGATGAAGACTATTGATTACAATGGGGTTAGAAAGGTTCCCATCAGAAAGACTGGCATTTTACCATAAAAATACAATAGCCTGCTGCGCTGTTTTGTGCCATATTTTATTTTACAGAATTTGAAACAGACGTCGAGGAGATCGAAGCCTAAATGGATATCTGAGTATCATAGGTCGACAGATCTGCAGCTAAACTTTGAAACTAGCTGACCTGTTACATAGGCGTTTGGCAGCTAAAGGCATCTGTGTTGGTCCGATGTACATATGTGCCACCATTGCTGAGAGAAATGAAGTTGTAATATATGCAAATGAGCCTCTAGGAGCAATGGGGGTGTTGCTGTTACATCTGCACTGATGTTTACACTGCCTGTCCCTGTCAAAGTGCAAAGGGCGCGGCAGTTGCAGAGGGAGCAGAACCTCTAGGAGTAACTGCAATGCCCCCGTTGCTTCTAGAGGTTCCTTTACATATATTAATTTATATTATTAATATATTAACTTCATTTTTCAAAGCAATGCAGGCTGATATGAACCTGGGAAACATCACAGAAAATAATGCACTCTTCCAAAGATGCAAACATAATATATGGACTAAGCCCTCACACTGATATGTTAAAATCCGAGAATCTCAGCCAATAAATTTTGACCAAAACACATCTGTGTCCGCCTACCACTGCCAAGGTTGTTTTGTGGTGTCAGTCAGACAGGACCTACTGTAAACCTACAGTACTTATGCTGTTGGGTATATATATATATATATATATATATATATATATATATATATATATATTCATATAATGTGCTGCTCCTAGTCACCTCTACGTGCATCCAGTAACAGATGAGAGGAGGAGTAAGCACAGCCATATGGCTTATGGCATACACCCCCGTATCCTAAGAAAATTAAGTAATGTCATAGCCAGACCCTTATTTCTGATATTTAAGGACTCTATACTAACAGGGAGTGTTCCAGAGGATTGGATCATAGCAAATGTGGTGCCAATATTCAAAAAGGGTCCAAAAACAGAGCCTGGAAACTATAGGCCGGTAAGTTTAACATCTGTCGTGTGTAAACTGTTTGAAGGTTTTCTAAGAGATGCTATTTTGGAGTACCTCAATGAAAATAAGCAAATAATTCCATATCAGCATGGCTTCATGAGTGATCGGTCATGTCAAACCAATTTAATCAGTTTCTATGAGGAGGTAAGTTCTAGACTTGACCGCGGCGAATCAATGGATGTCGTATATTTGGACTTCTCCAAAGCATTTGACACTGTACCACATAAAAGGTTAGTATATAAAATGAGAATGCTTGGACTGGGAGAAAATGTCTGTATGTGGGTAAGTAACTGGCTCAGTGATAGAAAACAGAGGGTGGTTATTAATGGTACATACTCAGATTGGGTCACTGTCACTAGTGGGGTACCACAGGGGTCAGTATTGGGCCGAATTCTCTTCAATATATTTATTAATGATCTTGTAGAAGGCTTGCACAGTAAAATATCAATTTTTGCAGATGACACTAAACTGTGTAAAGTAATTAACACAGAAGAGGACAGTACACTGCTACAGATGGATCTGGATAGACTGGAGGCTTGGGCAGAGAAGTGGCAGATGAGGTTTAACACTGACAAATGTAAGGTTATGCACATAGGAAGGAATAATGCAAGTCACCAGTACATACTAAATGGTAAAACACTGGGTAACACTGACATGGAAAAGGACCTAGGAATTTTAGTGAACAGCAAACTAAGCAGTAGAAACCAGTGTCAGACAGCTGCTGCCAAGGCCAATAAGATAATGGGTTGCATCAAAAGAGGCATAGATGCCCGTGATGAGAACATAGTCCTGACACTTTACAAATCACTAGTCAGACCACACATGGAGTACTGTGTACAGTTTTACGGTAAGAGCAGTGAGACTATGGAACTCTCTGACTAAGGAGGTGGTGATGGTAAGTTCACTAAAAGAGTTCAAGAGGGGCCTGGATGTATTTCTGGAGGGTAATAATATTACAGGTTATAGTTACTAGAGAGGGGTTGTTGATCCAGGGAGTTATTCTGATTGCCTGATTGGAGTCGGGAAGGAATTTTTTTCCCCTAAAGTGAGGAATATTGGCTTCTACCTCACAGGGGTTTTTGCCTTCCTCTGGATCAACTTGCAGGATAACAGGCCGAACTGGATGGACAGATGTCTTTTTTCGGCCTTATAAACTATGTTACTATGTTACTATATGTACCACCTAATCAAGGTCGCCTATTAGATAGGTGGGGCAAACGTGCTCAAGAATGCTACTCCCAAGACAGAAGCGCATTCACAGCTGAAGGTGCCACTCCTTCAAGACTAATCAAAAATCACGGAAAAAGATACAAAACATCCTGCACGATATGATAGTAAATATACAGATGTCAATGGCTACATTTATAGAATCATGGAAAATAATGCACTAACACAATAGATGCAAACATTATATATGGACTAAACCCTTACTCTAATAAAAAAAAAAATCTGAGACTCTCAACCAAGATATTTTGATCAAAACACATCTGTGCCCATCTACCTGCGCCAAGGTGGTCTCAGGCAGGCAGGTCCTACACTAAACCTGCCTATACACCGTACCTATGGGTTGCTTGATGCACACAGAATTAACTAAGAGCAATACACTATATATGCAGGGTGTGCTTTCCTCAATGTAGATGCCCAACAGCATGGGTAGGTTTAGCGTAGGGCCTACCTGACTGAGACCACCTTGGCGTGGGTAGGTGGGCATAGATGTGTTTTGATAAAAATATATTGACTGAGAGTCTCAGATTTTATGATATCAATGTGAGGGCTTAGTCCATATATAAAACTTTTTTTAAAATTTTTCTCTGTGATTTTTGATATGAACATGGTAACAGGTCAGTCAGTTTCACAGGTACAAATCTGCTGACAGGTGCCCTTTAAAGGGAACATGTAATCTGTACAATGCTGTCTTCACAGAGGGCAGCACAGTGTAGTGATAGAGCCGCTGGATTTCAGTGGTCTGTCACTTCTTTGCTGGCAGTTATTACTTTTAGAGTATTGACATGCCAAACTCAACAGTTTGCGCCGGCACTGCGAGGGAGATGAGTCCAATGCTGCTCGATGTCCTTGACCTACCCCAGCTTCTTACTATGATTGATAGGATTCTTTCTCTAACTCTGCAGCTGCTTCCTTCTCCTACTCCCTTTTCACTCTCAATAGACTTCAATGAGCAACAAAGTGTAACCCGATCTCTCAGTAAAACTGTCTAATCTACACCTCTCTCAGGATGAATTTTATCAGTGAGTTGAGAGTGAATGATCACTGTAAAAAGATGGTGGAAAAGAGAAAAAAAAGAGTGGCTAAGTGGAGAAAGAGACATTTTATGTGAAATCATGCATTAAAAAGTTTTTTATTTGTACTATTGATTTATGCAAAGTTTGTTGCTCATTAATTTTCTAACCTACGCTGGAGAAGTGAACTGTGATTGATGTCAGTTGGCCATAATTGTATTTCTAATTAGCTTCAACGGCAATATAAATGTTAAAGCATCTGTCACATTCTTAACTTAAAACAAATTTCACTTGTATATTGTCTCGTGTATATAATGAAACAATGCATCTCGATTAATTATTGTAAAATTTTAAAAGACAAGAAAATGAAATCATTATTACCTTAATGAAATATGCATTTAAAGAGGACCGGTCACCTCTCCTCACATGTTAGTTTTAGTAACTACTTGTATTTCCGTGTAATAACAATTCTGGACTCTCCATAGCATCTTTTTATTTAACTTTATGCAGTAAAGTTCTTCCATTGTTCCTACAAAATTTTGGGATTTTTTTTTAAATTAAAATGGTTCCAAGAATTGTCCCTTATTTTGTGGCACGTCTTCTTCTCTGTCGTCTGACCTGTAAAATCCTGAAATCTGATTTTTTACTTTTTGGTAATTTGATTTGTTAGGATTTGACTTGATCATCTCTAAGACTTCTTTCACATGATGGCCTTTAATCTGTCCACTATTACTGTACATACGTATTTTTCATTGAAGAGGACCTGTCTGCAGAGGCTCCCAGGATTTATTTCATAAACAGCCCCACACAAAATAATTTTCTCAATGTACTGTATGGAACTTAAAAATCACAAAAGAAAATTGTTTTATACAAAATATTAAAAGTTGGCCCATGCATTCTACTCTGGTGGTTCCCATCATGCTCAGCGCCGCCTACTTCACATTTGTAAAAAAAAAAAAAAAAAACAGGCCAGAGACGGGAACCCACAAGATCTCAATAATTATCATGATATGTCATGGCTATCCATTATCAGGTTCTACCTGGATATAATGGCTTGAGTCGACCAAGTGGCTTGGGGGTGAGACCTGGATCTGTCAGACAGTTATGACATATCCAGCAGATATGGCATAAATGTCTAAGATGGGAGAACCCTGTTAAGCAATCAAGAGCCGGTCCTTATAGCTCTATGATTTATGGAAGTCATTGACAGGGTAACCTATGCAATCCATGTAGGCATATCAAGCAGGTGCATGCCCATCAACCCATTAAAGGGGTTCTCCGGGAATTAAGAAAATGAAAATACTTACAGTAAATATAACTTCATTAGAGATGAGCGAGCATGCTCATCCAAGCTTGGTGCTCGTTCGAGTATTAGGGTACTCGTAAGTGCTCGCTGCTCGGACGAGTATCTCGCCATGCTCGAGGAAATGGCAACTTCCACATCGTGCTTTTTAGGCGCCTAAAAACACAGCCAATCACAAGCCAGGAGACTCTGCGGTACACCCAGCATCATGTGGGGCCCTTACATGTCGATAGCAGGGGTTGGCTGGCCTGATCAGGTGACCCTGGAATATACTAGTGACTGGCCGCGGTGCTCGGCTCAGATGCCGTCTGGATGTCGTTAGGGATAGAGCTGCTGCGTTTCAGGGACAGTGTTAGGGCCTGCATTTAGTTCTCTGTTAGGCAGGAATCGCCCACAAAGAACCCAACAGCCCTTCTTAGGGCTAGAAGATATTTTTTTTTTTGTCACTTGGCTGTCTGGCACTAGTAGTGCAGCTATCGCCATGTATAACCCCATTTTATTTTTTTATATTATATCTCAGTGATACAAATCCATTGCACACAGCAGTGTGGAACCATTCTGTGTGTCACAGTTCAGTACACTCACTATTTTCTGTCCAGGTGACACTTTCTGTATGTCACCGAATACAACCAAGTCATTTGCTGCCTGTCACGTGTATGGCTTGATCCCAAAAATCTTTGTGCGACATTTGTCTGGGTCGCAGTCTAAATAGCTACCGTCAGTAGGGTGTGAGTTAGCTCTATGATAGTTTCTGCACGTCACGTTCCCAAAAAAAAAAAAATCCAAAACAAAATATACCAAAAAAATTAGTTTTTTTGTTGTTTTAGCTGAGTGATAAAAATCCATTTCACACAGCTGCGTGTAACCTTTCTGTGTGTCACAGTTCAGCACACTCACTCCAAACCGTATATTCTGTCCAGGTGACACTTTCTGTATGTCACCGAATACAACCAAGTCATTTGCTACCTGTCACGTGTAAAGCTTGATCCTAAAAATCTCTGTGCGACATTTGTCTGAGTCGCAGTCTAAATAGCCACCGTTAACAGGGTGTGAGTTAGGTCTCCGATAGTTCCTGCACGTCACGTTCCCAAAAAAACAAAACTAAAAAAAAAAAATATAAAAAAAAATATAGAAAAAAAATTAGTTTTTTTGTTGTTTTAGCTGAGTGATACAAATCCATTTTACACAGCTGCGAGTAACCTTTCAGTGTGTCACAGTTCAGCACACTCACTCCAAACCGTATATTCTGTCCAGGTGACACTTTCTGTATGTCACCGAATACAACCAAGTCATTTGCTACCTGTCACCTGTAAAGCTTGATCCTAAAAATCTCTGTGCGACATTTGTCTGGGTTGCAGTCTAAATAGCCACCGTTAACAGGGTGTGAATTAGGTTTCCCATAGTTCCTGCAAGTCACGTTCCCAAAAAAACAAAACTAAAAAAATAAAAAATAAAAAAAAATATAGAAAAAAAATTAGTTTTTTTGTTGTTTTAGCTGAGTGATACAAATCCATTTCACACAGCTGCGTGTAACCTTTCTGTGTGTCACAGTTCAGCACACTCACTCCAAACCGTATATTCTGTCCAGGTGACACTTTCTGTACATCACTAAATTAAACCAGACTGAACAAGTTTGTGGGTTTCAGTACACCAGGCCCATTTATTTTATTTTTTTTATAGAATACACTTATATACAGAAAATGTTGAACCCCAGGGCTAAGGGTCGAAAACGAGGGCGTGGGCGTGGGCGTGGGCATTCAATTACTGCAGGGGGCAGAGGCCGTGGTCCTGGGCAGGGTGAGACAGTACCTGCTGATGAGGGAGCAGGAGAACGCCGCAGAGCTACACTCCCTAGCTTCATGTCTCAACTTACAGGGACACGTGGTAGAGGACTGTTGAAACATCTGATCTCGTGGATTGTGGATAATGCTTCAAGTAATTTGTCCACCAGTCAGTCTTCCACGCACTCCACCCATGTTACCCAAGGGAGCACTCCTCTGGCTCCTCCACCTCAACCTCCTTCCCCCCAGTCTGCCCCCTCCCAGGAAAATATGGAATGCGATCCGGCATACTCTCAGGAACTGTTTTCTGGACCCTTCCCAGAGTCACAAACCACTTCTCAGGTTGCTGCTGAACTCTTTCCCGATGCCCAAGTTTTCCAACTGTCGCAGTCTGTGGGTGATGATGATGATGATGATGACAATGTTGAGTTAGTGGAAGAAGTTTGTAAAGAGGTGTCGGACGATGAGGAGACACGGTTGTCAGACAGTGGTGAAGTTGTTGTAAGGGGAGGAATTCCGAGGGGGGAGCAGACTGAGGAATCGGAGGATGACGAGGTGACTGACCCGAGCTGGGTTGATATGCCGAGTAAAGACAGTGCTTCTGAGGCGGAGGCGAGTGCTGCACCAGAACAGGTTGTAATAGGCAGTGGTGCGGCCAGAGGGAGAAGCAGGGCCAGAGCTGGTGCATCAGCAGCAACTGTTTCACGTAGTGAAGCTCCCGTGGCGAGGCCTAGATGTTCGCAAGTCTGGAGGTTCTTTAAAGAAAGTGAGGATGACCGACGGACTGTGGTGTGCAACCTGTGCCACACCAGGATCAGCAGGGGTGCCACCACTACTAGCCTAACCAACACCAGCATGCGCAGGCATATGAGTGCTAAACACCCCACTCAATGGAACCAAGGCCGTTCACCACCTCCTGCGGGTCACACCACTGCTCCTTCCCCTGTGTCACTCGCTGCCTCTGCTAGTCAACCCCCTGCGTCACTCGCTGCCTCTGCTAGTCAACCCCCTGCCCAGGACCCCAGCACGAGCACCTCCCGCCGGAAAACCACACCTCCGCCTCCACGATCCTCCACAGTGTCCACCAACGTGTCCCAGCGCAGCGTTCAGCTGTCTTTACAGCAGACACTGGAGCGCAAGAGAAAATACAGTTCCACCCACCCACATGCCCAAGCCCTCAACATCCACATCTCCAAATTGCTTAGCCTGGAGATGCTGCCCTATAGGCTGGTAGAGACCGAGGCCTTTCGCAATCTC
The DNA here is from genome assembly GCA_900303285.1 of Rhinella marina. Taxonomy (NCBI): domain Eukaryota; kingdom Metazoa; phylum Chordata; class Amphibia; order Anura; family Bufonidae; genus Rhinella; species Rhinella marina. Next base: position 36,047 of record ONZH01015945.1, read on the forward strand.
ATGGCGGTGGCTGCCCTCTCGGTAATCCGTCCCCAGCCGCCACTATTTTTCCCGATGTGCCGTCCCAGCCCTACACCAGCACGTGTCACAGAACATCATCCATGCCCTGACCAACGCTGTTTCTGAGAAGGTCCACCTAACCACGGACACGTGGACAAGTGCTGCCGGGCAGGGACACTATATCTCACTGACGGCACATTGGGTTAACTTGGTGGAGGCTGGGACCGAGAATGACCCTGGGGCCACTCATGTACTGCCCACACCGAAGATTGCGGGGCCTACCTCGGTCACGGTCTCTCAGACGTACTATGCCTCCTCCGAACCCTCCTCCTCCTCCTCCTTCACCGAATTACCATCCGTGGGCACGGTGCCTTCAGTCGGTAGCTCTAGGCACAGCAGCAGTGCCGTGGGTAAGCGCCAGCAGGTGGTGCTCAAACTGCTGAGCTTAGGTGACAAAAGTCACCCCCCCCCAAGAGCTGTTACAGGGCATCACGGCGCAGACCGATGTGTGGCTGGCACTGTTGAACCTCAAGTCAGGCATGGTTGTGTGTGACAACGGGCATAACCTGGTGGCGGCTCTGCAACTCGGCAGACTGACACATGTGCCATGCCTGGCTCACGTGTTCAATCTCATAGTTCAGCGGTTCCTCAAGACATACCCCAATCTGTCTGATTTGCTCACCAAGGTTCGCCGCATCTGTGCGCATTTCCGCAAGTCGACCACAGATGCTGCCACTCTAAGGGCAGCGCAGCGCCGCCTACAACTGCCCGCTCACCGACTGTTGTGCGACGTGCCCACAAGATGGAATTCTACATTAAACATGTTATCCAGAGTTTACCAGCAGCGCAGAGCGATTGTAGACTGCCAGATGTCAACTTCCACAAGAACTGGTAGTCAGGTCAGTCAGATTCCTCAAGTCTACAATGAGGAGTGGACGTGGATGTCTGATATCTGCCAGGTGTTGAGCAACTTTGAGGAGTCAACACAGATGGTCAGCGGCGATGCCGCCATTATCAGCCTCACCATCCCGCTGCTTTGCCTGTTGAAAAACTCACTGCTCAGCATAAAGTCGGATGCTTTGCGCTTGTCACAAGAGACGGTGGAGGAAGATATGTCGCTTGATAATCAGAGCACCCTCCGGTCTGTTTCTCAGCGCGTATCGGAAGAGGGGGATGAGGATGAGGAGGAAGAGGAGGAGAATGTCGGCAAGACAGTAGAGGGTACCAGTGCTCAGTCCTTAACTCTTGAGCGTGTATGGGCTGAAGAGGAGGACTTGGAGGAGGAGGAAATGGAGAGTCAGGCCAGTAAGGAGAGGGAATTCTTGCGTGTTGGGACTCTGGCGCACATGGCAGACTTCATGTTAGGCTGCCTATCCCGTGACCCTCGCGTTAGAAGAATTTTTTCAAACACAGATTACTGGGTTTTCACTCTCCTGGACCCACGGTACAAGCAGAACCTTTCCACTCTCATCCCTGCAGAGGAATATGAGGAGTATGAGAGTGAATATATATCAACAGGCCCTGGTGCACAAGCTGAAACAATTCTTCCTATCTGATGCCGCTAGCGGCAGAGGGCATGGTTCTGTGGGCCAAGTAGCGGGGGAGAGGAGGCGAGCAGGCAGCTTGTCCAGCACTGGCAGGGGAACGCTCTCCAAGGCCTTTGCCACTTTTATGTCACCCCAGCAAGACACTGTCACCTGTCCCCAGTCTAAGCAGAGTAGGGGGGGAGCTGTACAGAAAGATGGTGAGGGAGTACCTAGCTGACCATACCAACGTCCGTAGCGATCACTCTGCTACTACTGATACAACTACTGGGTTTCAAAGCTGGACACGTGGCCTGAACTGGCGCTGTACGCCTTGGAGGTGCTGGCCTGCCCTGCCGCTAGTGTGCTGTCAGAGCGGGTATTCAGTGCAGCTGGTGGCGTCATCACCGATAAGCGTACACGCCTATCAACTGACAGCGCTGACAGGCTGACGCTTATTAAAATGAACAAAGCCTGGATTTCACCGGAATTCAACTATATAAAGTGGAAGTCGTTCAGGCTGTATCTACGCCATGACCATGATTGAGGATTGACCATCCTCAAATAATGGACTTTGTGAAAAAATGAACCAAACTCTAATAGAGATGTTGAGAAATGTACCACCTACAGAAAGAACCGATTGGCCGAATTTACTACCTAAATTGATGTATATCTACAATAACACTATCCATTGTTCCACTGGATACACTCCGTATTACCTTATGTTTGGTCATCAAGGAAAACTACCTGCAGACCTCACACTGGACGTCCAAGTTCCAGATTCCATCAATCCTCTACCTAGAACAGATTGGGTGAGCTTAGCTGATGCCCAAGAGATTGTCCAAATCCGCATGGCAAATGCACGCGAAAAGCAACAAAAAGACTATGACCAATCTGCAAGAGCAGAACCCTTTCAAATTGGTGACCATGTCTGGTTGAAGAATAACCATCATACCAGCAAGCTGGATAGTAAATGGGAGAGAGAACCCTACACCATCACAGCTATTCCTAATATTGAGACTGATATCTACCAGATCACCAAAGAAAACAGAGCACCCCAAGTAATGCATCACAACCGTCTCAAGTTGTGCTTAAAAGAAGCCATCCATGAAGAAGTTCCCACTACAGAGGAAATGTCAGAGGAACCAGCTGTGGAAAAGGAGTCCACACCATCTATTGGAGAACAGTTAATGAATTCTGACCCCATACATTGGTTTCTTACACCCTGGCTTAATTTTCTTGTGCCTGCAAAAACGAATACAGTGTCCCTTCAGTCTGAAGTAATGCCCAGCGAAGGATTTTCGGAAGAACCAAGTCAACCAGCAGTTCCAGAGATTATTGTGTCAGAACCAAGTCCAGCTGTCGATTTCCTTTAGCAAGTCCCAGACTCTCAACAGTCTCTGCGAAGATCCCAAAGGACCAATAAAGGTACTCCCCCTGCCTGTTATCGGGAGATCTTCAACATGAACCTTTAAGCTACAGAGCCAGAGTAATAGACTTTGCGTTATTCTAAGGACTCTCATCATAGACTCTTGTTTTTGGATTTGTTTTGCAACGTTCAAGTCAAGTGCCCGGAGATGGACTTTAACGAACCAAAGCCTCATTGATGTTCAGCAACGTTTAAGCCTTTGTGCCCAGGGAACGGACTCGCCCTGTGAGCCTCCTGAGAAGTGTTCATGTTTTTGTTTTTCCCCTTTTCCCATTTTTCATGGACTATCCTGGATTATTGTTCACTGTACCAGGTCAGCGCCCCTGATCCCCTTTGCACCAGAGAGACTACGGCCCTTGCCACTAATGTGCCTGACATATATATATTTATTATTGCATGCATGCTCTCTATTTTTGTCTTTCAGGCGACACAACTGCGTGGCAAAATTTAGGCGCCGAGGGCGGCTTCCCTCAAACAAGGGGGGAATGCAGCGTTCCACTAACAGTGGTTCACTTTAAACTGTAATGTCACTTTACATATTGCATATTGTGTATTTGGTAAGGCTATCAATCTAGGCTGATGTAGTTATACTCCTCACCTCTAGATGGAGCTAGTCCATTCTGCTACCACCCCTCTGTACAGAGAAGGGTGAAGTTGGTAGTTGGTGAAGGAAGTGGATGAGTGAGTCATCCCAGGGCTTAGGACAAGGAAAGGAAGCAAGCCTCAGTATCTCTACAGCAGATAGATGCCACTGGAAAAGTGAAGTCAGTATTCAGACTGCAGCCAGAACAAAGTGCTACCAAGTGGTACACCAGGTGGAGGTAATCCATATTTCAGTTGTTTTGGACTCCCATCTTTTACAAGTTCCCAGGGAAAGCTCCACAGCCCCTGCGGAAGTTACTGGATGATAAAGTACACTATTATCCCTAAATTTGAATCACACATTACCTGTCAGGAGTGTGAACTTAATGCTCAAATTGTACCAAAGCCTGGCTGTTATTCTAGAGACTATTTATATACGTATTGCAAGTTAGAGATCCAGCCTACTTGGAAAGCCTACCATTTCAATCCTTTTGTGAACTATCTCTGTGTGCATTATCTGTACCAACAAGGAGGACTCAGTAATCCAGTAAAAAGTTCCTTGTTCATCCCAAAACTGCCTCCTCATCATTGCAAAGGGTGTGTCTACCTTTAAAAAGACACTGGCGTCACAAAACACCAGGGCCCAGCCGTCCGACACGGTCAAACTCAACATCCAGGGCACCTCAACTGACCATCCTGGAGCCCTGCGTACGGAGCGTGCCCCGAGGGAAGTCGTGTCCACCCTCCACACAACTGCACACTGCCCAGGGAAGATTCAACTAACTGTGAGTAAAACCACCGGCTACACTGTGCACACTGTGACAACCTACCTACCATATCACTCACATATCCCTGTGGCTGGTGGCTGCACATGTTTAAGTGATAACTTTAAACAAACTTTGCATAAATCAATAGTATAGATGTATCAAGACAAAAAGAGTTTGTAATTTATGTTTTACTAGATATCTTTACTCTGAACTTTCAGTATCAGGCTTCTCTGGGTACAGCTCACTAAGGGCCTGATGTATGAAAACTGTCTAGGTCTAAGACTTTCTTTGTTGCCCATAGCAACCAATCAGAGCTCCCCTTTCATTTCTCCAAAGCACTATATGAAATGAAAGAGGAGCTCTGTTTGGTTTCTATGGGCAACAAAGAAACTTGTAGACCTAGACAGTTTTCATACATAAGGCCCGAGGTGTTTTACATCAGAGGAAATGCAAACTAAAACATAAAGCAGAGAGAACATGCACTGGACAAGTCATTTATGCACAGTTTATTGAAAGTTTAGATATACTAAGAAGTACTTGCCTTAAAGGGGGTTTCTCATCACATTGATTCACTGGCTGACAGACAGTTTGCTCTTACTATGTCTCCTCAGGCTGTGGGGGGAGCGCAAAACGAAAATGCATAACCGAAAAAACCTCTGGGAGTGAAAGGGTTAAGTGTGTTGCCTCTTGGAAGACCTCTGTAACTACCAAGCATGTTGCCTTCCATAAGTTTTGTTTAATCTGTTGTTCCAAGATATATTATGTCTGCTATTCTTGAGTGGGGAGCCATGTACACCATTAACTGGCCAAAAATGTATCCGTAAGGTCTGACCCATTTATATATCTGTCTACGAGTGCAGTGAAGAAAGTTTATCATCATTTTAGTTCTCTTAATGAATCTCAAAATAAAAAATAATTATTAATGATAATAATGATTTCATTAATTAATATTAATGAAACTACGCTGCAGACAAACTTTCAGTTTGAGAGCACTGGACTATTAGGTACAAGTGTTCTCAACCTGTATGTATAAAAAGCCTGCAGTTATGATAAACAGGCATAAAAAGCCAATATAATGAATTAAACTTATTTCTGTGCGTAATAGAATTGACTAAAAGCCTTTTTGAGCCATTTCCTTTTATCTGTTTAGGGAAGACTTTGTGTATTAGTGCAGTGTTTTCCCTATACACTATAAAAAGCCTCCTCTTCACATGAAGAGCATCTTCAAAAAAAAATCGAGTTCCTGCAGAATAAACGGGAAAGTAAACACAACACAACTGGTAACCCAGTTCTATAAATCCCAACACAATTAGTGAAGGATCTCAGCAGTGTTATGTGAAGGAGATGGATCAGGCTTCGGTACAAGTTCAATTTATTTTGTCGCTTGCACATTTGGCATTCGCTTTCTATAAAAATCATACTCAGGTGTGGGTTGGTTTCAAACTCACATATACAGGTTTAGGAAATAGACGCTCTGCGTAAATAAGAGACTGTGTGAACATTTTAATTGAATGGCAAATCATACACTAACTTATTAGCTCTTTTCTATAGTTGGATGTAGCTATATGCTCCATTTAAGTGGTACCTTGCTGCAAATGTGTGTATATTTACATCTGATGAATGCCCTGGTAGGTGTAAGCAACACGTGTGCAGCAGGTGCCAGCTGAAATATACCCACTGCAATTGGCTGGATGAGAATTAACATAATCTTGGCCATTTATCCTCTTAGATTAGTGATGGTTGGGCAAAAGGAAAGGACTCCCCTGTCATTCCATCCTCTCCATTTGGGGAGGCGATGCATTCCTATGGCAGCTGGACATCAAACAATAGCCTCCAAATTTGGCAGTCCTAATAGGCTCTGCGAAAGGCAGGGTCTAATAAGTGACCTGTCAGTAGAATACTGACAAAAATAAAATACAAAGTTAGCCTACTTTCACACTTGAGGCAGCAGGGTCCGGCATGCTGTTCCAATGGGCGAACAAACTGCTGGATCCATGCTAATGCTGGCCCACTGTACCGCTGTAGGTCCGGCCGCAGCATGGCAAACATGCCGAGAGGTGGCCGGACAAAAACCGCAGCATGTTGTGGTATTTGTACGGCCTCCTCTGGGCATGTTTGTCTTGCTGCCTCCTGGACCTCTGGCCCACCCCCATTAAAGTTAATGGGGCCGGAGAGGACTTCCACCGCCATGCTAGGCTAGCGTTAGCATGGATTCGACAGGCTGTTCTTCCGCCGGGGAAGTGTGAAAGTAGCCTTACTCAGGACCTCTTATAAAATGAAGTAAAAATACTAAAGTAAATATATACACAATGCAACAGCAATCTGCAAACATTGTATAGATTTTACTTATGTTATGCTCACTATATAAATGAATATGAAGTACTTAGTATTTAGTACTTAGTACATATATGTTGCAAAATTATTTTTGTCCATCAACCACTGCAAGGTGACCTATTTTTCCTAATGATTGCTCCCCAGACAAAACGAGCCACTATAACTAATGAAAGGTATTTGGTAATATATTTATAATGAAGTTTAGAGATGAGCGAGCACTAAAATGCTCGGGTGCTCGTTATTCGAGTCGAACTTTTCCCGATGCTCGGGTGCTCGTTTCGAGTAACGAACCCCATTTAAGTCAATGGGAGACTCGAGCATTTTTTGCAGGGGACCAAGGCTCTGCCTAGGGAAGGCTGGGTGAAAACCTGGAAACCTCAGAAAATGATGGAAACACCACGGAAATGGACAGGAAACAGCAGGGGCAGCATGCATGGATGCCTCTGAGGCTGCTTAATCCCACCATTACCCCAAATTCTCGGGCAACAGCCTGGTGGTTAACCTCATGGCAATTGTGCTCACCCAGACCAAGAAAGGCGAGGCAAATACCCATCACATGTTAGGGAAGCACCCAACTAGGTGCAACGAAGGTCCATCACCGCCTGCAGGTGACACCACTGCTCATGCTGGCACTGCAGCTAAAATACAGAATAGCTGCAGTGCCATGCCATGCGGATTTCGACAATCTCTTGGGCATCAGCTAAGCTCACCCAATCTGTTCTAGGTAGAGGATTGATGGAATCTGGAACTTGGACGTCCAGTGTGAGGTCTGCAGGTAGTTTTCCTTGATGACCAAACATAAGGTAATACGGAGTGTATCCAGTGGAACAATGGATAGTGTTATTGTAGATATACATCAATTTAGGTAGTAAATTCGGCCAATCGGTTCTTTCTGTAGGTGGTACATTTCTCAACATCTCTATTAGAGTTTGGTTCATTTTTTCACAAAGTCCATTATTTGAGGATGGTCAATCCTCAATCATGGTCATGGCGTAGATACAGCCTGAACGACTTGGTTCTAGCTTGACGTGATCAATAGCTACGATTTCTAGAGGTGTTCGGCTTACAATGGGATGTAATGGTGCTCTTTGGTCATGTTTTTCATTTCTTCCAATGGCACAACTAAGACATTCTCGACACCAATTTTCAATATCTTCTCTCATTCCAATCCAATAGAATCTTCGGCGGATGGTAGCTTCTGTTTTCTGTACACCAAAGTGTCCTGACCTATCATGGTACATTTCAAGGACAATTCTGGCATCTCGGCGAGGTACTATAATTTGATACAGCTGATCATTGGTGATGGGATCTAGAGTTTTTCTTAACATTAGTCCCTTTTGCATGAACAGTTGTTTTCTGTGTCTCTACAGTTTAGTTAGCTCTGGATCTGCATTCTTTCTGCGGATTCTTTCTGGTGTTCTTCCACTAGTGAAGAAATCTTGTAGCTCACCTAATACTCGACTTTCAGTTTGCAATTTGATCCATCTTTCTTTCTCGACTTGTGGTTCAGGGTTTCTCTGCTGTTGGAAATTAAGAACTTTACCTTTGATGGTGATTACATCTTGTTGGGCAAATTGCTTGTAGAAAGCTGGCATCTCCACTTCTTCCCATATATCTTCCTGCTCTGTAGGATCTTCTCTGTTAGGCAGGAGAGATAAGGCATCTGCATTTTCATTTGACTTGCCTGTTCTGTACTTGACCACGAAGTTGTAGTTGGCAAGACATGAGGCCCATCTTTGTTCTAAGGCTCCTAATTTGGCTGTGTTGAGATGCGCAAGTGGATTATTGTCAGTATAGGCTACAAATGGTGTTGCTGCAAGGTAGTCTTTAAACTTTTCAGTGACAGCCCACACAAGTGCGAGAAATTCCAGCTTGAAGGAGCTGTAGTTCTGGTCATTCTTTTCGGCACCTTTAAGAGATCTGCTAGCATAAGCAATTACTCTCTCTTTACCTTCTTGCAGTTGAGACAGGACAGCTCCCAGGCCTTTCTTACTGGCATCTGTGTAGAGATGGAATGGCTGTTGGTAATCTGGATAGCCTAAGACAGGTGGTTCGGTCAACTTCTTCTTTAGGAGTTAGAAGGCGATTTCTCGATCTTCATTCCATTCAATTTTTATCTGGGTTTTCTGGTATTTCTTGGGATGTCCTCTCACAAGTTCCTGTATTGGTTCTGCAATCTGGGCGAAGTGAGGGATGAAGCGTCTGTAGTATCCTGCAAAACTAAGAAAACTTCTCACCTCCTTTACTGTAGTAGGAGTAGGCCAATTTTGGACTGCAGCAATCTTCTCTGGATCTGGTTTGACACCTTCAGAACTGACAACATGTCCCAGGTACTTGACTTCTAGTTTCAGTAGGTAGCACTTACAAGGTTTAACTTTGAGTCCATAATTGATGAGAACTTGAAAAACTTCGGCAAGATGCTTTAAGTGGTCTTCATAGGATTTGGAGTAAATGATGACATCATCCAGGCATAGTAAAACAGTTTCAAAGTTCTTATGGCCTAAACAGCGTTCCATTAGTCTCTGGAAAGTTCCAGGCACATTGCAAAGTCCAAAGGGCATGTAATTAAATTCGAATAGGCCCATAGGGGTAGTAAATGCTGTTTTTTCACGATCTTCAGGAGCCATGGGTAGTTGCCAATACCCGCTGGTTAAATCCAGGGTTGAAAAGTAAGCTGAGGATCCTAATGCTGTCAAGGACTCCTCAATTCTTGGTAAAGGATAGGCATCCTTATGAGTAATTTGATTAATCTTCCTATAATCCACACAAAATCGTATGCTACCATGTTTTTTCCGGACAACAACTAAAGGGGCAGCCCATGGACTATGGCTGTCTTGGATAATTTTTGAATCCTTCATCTCTTGGATCATTTTCTTCACAGATTGGTACATAGTTGGTGGTATTGGTCGGTACCTTTCTTTGATTGGAGGGTGTGAACCTGTAGGGATGGTGTGCTTGATAACACTGACCTCTCCATAATCTGTAGGATGTTTACTGAAGGCTGGTTGATGATCTTTCACAACTTTTAAGACTCCTTCAAGTTGTTCTTGAGGCGTAGAAGCATCTCCCATATGGAGTTCTTTCCACCACAATGGATTTGGGGTATTATCTGGAGTATTCAGCTTCTGAGAAGACTGTTGAGTTGTAGCTGCAGGTACACTGATAACATCTTGAAAAGTGACTTGTAACAATTGAGCAACAGAGCAGTGCTTGTGCAAGGTAACACTGTTATTACTTAAGTTCAGAAGACGAATTGGCACTTTACCTTGGGAAACGGTCACTAGGCTTCTCGCAGCTCGGACTAGAGGATAGTCTTCCAGGTTGATGGGTTCTACCAGGCTTGGTAGTCTTGACCTTGAATTCCAAGGGTGGCTCGGCACCACAAAGGGTTTCAGTGTTAGGTTTCAGGATCACTGGTTGGTTATCTCTGATGCGAGCACAGCAAATCTCACCTTTCTCATTAGCAAATTTCTGTTGTGCACTTAACACATGGATGGTCTCTTGTATCACCTTTTTGGAGGCAGGTGAAGCTGTAGGCATGGATTTATGTAGAGCTTCAAGCATTTCAGTGTAACAGTTCCTAAGGACATTCATTCCTAGGACTACTGGAGGGTTGTTATCTTCTCTTACTTGTACTACAATGATACCTTGTTGGGGTAGTGTAGTTCCTCCAACTTTGGCTCCCAGTTGGCTCCCAGTATCCATGTACGGGTACAGGTTTACCGTTGCTGGCTATAATGCTCAGCCAGGATTCTGGTGGCTGCGTTAACTGATCAGGATCCCAGTATTTTTCAAATGCAGTCTGTTGAATAGTTGTGACTTGAGATCTGGTGTCCAATAAGGCAACAAAGGGAACACCATTAATTCTGAGAACTACTTCTGGACGGGCTCCTACATATCTGGGCATCCAGTTGGGATCTTCTGGACCGACTAGAGCAGTGGTTCTCAACTCCAGTCCTCAGGACCCACCTGCCGGTCATGTTTTCAGGATTTCCTTAGTATAGAGCAGCTGATTTAATTAGCGTTCATCCATCAGGACTTACCACAGGTATTCATTCCGTGGGATATTCCCAAATCCTGACTGGCAGGTGGGTCCTGAGGACTGGAGTTGAGAACCACTGGACTAGAGGGACGGCCATACTGGACTTAGTATTAACCAATAGACCTGACAGAACAACAGATGTGCAGGTAGGGGGACACCTGGGAAATAGTGACCATAATATAATAACCTTCCAACTGTCATTCAAAAGAGCGTTTCTTCAGGGAGGAACAAAAATACCTAACTTCAAAAAAGCTAAATTTAGCCAACTAAGAGAGGCCATAGGCCTAACTAACTGGGACAAAGTCCTCAAAAATAAAAATATAGCCACAAAATGGGATATTTTTAAAAGCATCCTAATATCTAATTGTGAGAGGTGCATACCTTATGGGAATAAAAGGTTAAGGAACAAGAAAAAAAACAATGTGGATAAACAGAACTGTAAAGAAAGCAATAAATGACAAACAGAAAGCATTTAAATCACTAAAACAGGAGGGGAGCGAGGAAGCATTGAAAAACTACAAGGAAAAAATAGAATATGTAAAAGACAAATAAAAACAGCCAAACTAGAGACCGAGAGATTAATCGCCAAAGAAAGTAAACTAACCCTAAAATGTTCTTTAATTATATAAATGGTAAAAAGTATAAACCTGAAGGTGTCGCCCCTTACAGAGTAATGAGGGGGGAGTTGCAGAGAGCGATGAGGAAGAAAGCAAAGCTACTAAATATCTTTTTCTCCACTGTATTCACTGAGGAAAATAAACTGTCAGATGAAATGCAGAATATAAAGTAAATTCCCCATTAAAAGTACCCTGTCTGACCCAGGAAGAAGTAGAGCTGCGTCTTAAAAAGATTAAAATAGACAAATCGCCAGGACCGGATGGCATACACCCCCGTATCCTAAGAGAATTAAGTAATATCATCGCCAGACCCTTATTTCTGATATTTAAGGACTCTATACTGACAGGGAGTGTTCCACAGGATTGGCTCATAGCAAATGTGGTGCCAATATTCAAAAAGGGTCCAAAAACAGAGCCTGGGAACTATAGGCCGGTAAGTTTAACATCTGTCGTGGGTAAACTGTTTGAGGGTTTTCTAAGAGATGCTATCTTGGAGTACCTCAATGAAAATAAGCAAATTACTCCATCCATTTATTACAGTACTTTTTGGCACCTTTGGGTGCAATATACACGGGACTGTATAGGCCAGTCCAGGATTTAAGCACCAATTACATCCAAAAAGGAAGAGAGCACAAAACCATACAACCTAATAAATTACTCCATATCAGCATGGCTTCATGAGGGATCGGTCATGTCAAACCAATTTAATAAGTTTCTATGAGGAGGTAAGTTCTAGACTGGACCGCAGCGAATCAATGGATGTCGTATATCTGGACTTCTCCAAAGCATTTGACACTGTACCACATAAAAGGTTAGTATATAAAATGAGAATGCTTGGCCTGGGAGAAAATGTCTGTATGTGGGTAAGTAACTGGCTCAGTGATAGAAAACAGAGGGTGGTTATTAATGGTAACATACTCAGATTGGGTCACTGTAACTAGTGGGGTACCACAGGGGTCTGTATTGGACCCTATTCTCTTCAATATACAGTATTTATTAATGATCTTGTAGAAGGCTTGCACAGTAAAATATCAATTTTTGTAGATGACACTAAACTGTGTAAAGTAATTAACACAGAAGAGGACAGTACACTGCTACAGATGGATTCTGGATAGACTGGAGGCTTGGGCAGAGAAGTGGCAGATGAGGTTGAACACTGACAAATGTAAAGTTATGCATATGGGAAGGAATAATGCAAGTCACCAGTACATACTGATGGTAAAATATTGGGTAACTCTGACATAGAAAAGGACCTAGGAATTTTAGTGAACAGAAATCTAAGCTGCAGAAACCAGTGTCAGACAGCTGCTGCCAAGGCCAATAAGATAATGGGTTGCATCAAAAGAGGCATAGATGCCCGTGATGAGAACATAGTCCTGCCACTTTACAAATCACTAGTCAGACCACACATGGAGTACTGTGTACAGTTCTGGGATCCTGTGAACAAAGGCAGACATAGCAGAGCTGGAGAGGGTTCAGAGGAGGGCAACTAAAGTAATAACTGGAATGGGTGGACTACAGTACCCCAGAAAGATTATCAAAATTAGGCTTATTCACTTTAGAAAAAAGACGACTGAGGGGAGATCTAATAACTATGTATAAATATATCAGAGGTCAGTACAGAGATCTCGCCCACGATCTATTTTATCCCCAGGATTGTGACTATGACGAGGGGCCATCCTCTGCGTCTGGAGGAAAGAAGGTTTGTACACAAACATAGAAGAGG
>ONZH01015946.1:0-30734 GCA_900303285.1 Rhinella marina
CAGAAAAATTGCCTGTTGGCTCAGAGTTTGTGTGCGAAGAGAAGGAGGAGAAGGAGGAGGAGAGGATACATAAAGAATCTTCATGTTGAGCTACTTTCCCCCGGTGGAGATTTGATTTCCGGTGAAATCCAGGCTTTATTCATTTTAATAACCATCAGCCTGTCAGCGCTGTCAGTTGACAGTCATGTACGCTTATTAGTGATGATGCCACCAGCTGCACTGAAGACCCGCTCTGACAACACGCTAGCGGCAAGGCAGGCCAGCACCTCCAAGGCGTACAGCGCCAGTTCAGGCCACGTGTCCAGCTTTGCAACCCAGTAGTTGTATGGAGCAGAGTGATCACGCAGGACATTGGTATGGTCAGCTAGGTACTCCCTCACCATCTTTCTGAAAAGCTCCCCCCTACTCTGCCTAGACTGGGGACGGGTGACATAGTCTTGCTGGGGTGACATAAAACTGGCAAAGGCTTTGGAGAGTGTTCCCCTGCCAGTGCTTGACAAGCTGCCTGCTCCCCTCCTCTCCCCAGCTAGTTGGCCCACAGAACTACGTCCTCTGCTGCTAGCGGTGTCAGATGGGAAGGATAGTTTCAGCTTTTGCACCAGGGCCTGTTGATATTGATTCACTCTCTTACTCCTTTCCACTACAGGAATGAGAGTGCTGCTTGTACCGGGGGTCCAGGTGGGTGAACACCCAGTAATCGGTGTTGGCAAAAATGCTTCTAACGCGAGGGTCACGGGAAAGGCAGCCTAACATGAAGTCAGCCATGTGCGCCAGAGTCCCAACACGCAAGAATTCCCTCTCCTCAATAGGCTGACTCTCCATTTCCTCCTCCTACTCCTCCTCTTCAGCCCATACACACTCAACAGATAAGAAGGAATGAGCATTGGTACCCTCTTTAGTCTCGCCAACATTCTCCTCCTCTCCCTCCTCCAATACACTCTGAGAAACAGACCTGAGGGTGCTCTGGCTATCAAGCAACGTATCTTCTTCCCCCATCTCCTGTGACAAGCACAAAGCCTCTGACTTCATGCTGAGCAGTGAGTTGTTCAGCAGACAAAGCAGCGGGATGGTGACGCTTATAATGGCGGCATTGCCGCTGACCATCTGTGTTGACTTCTCAAAGTTGCTTAACACCTGACAGATATCATACATCCACGTCCACTCCTCATTGTAGACTTGAGGAAGCTGACTAACCTGACTACCAGTTCTCATGGAAATTGTCATCTGGCAGTCTACAATCGCTCTGCGCTGCTGGTAAACCCTGGCTAACATGTGTAATGTGGAATTCCATCGCGTGGGCACGTCGCACAACAGTCGGTGAGCTGGCAGTTGTAAGCTCCGTTGCACTGGCCTGAGAGTGGCAGCATCTGTGGTTGACTTGCGGAAATGCGCACAGATGCGTCGCACCTTCGTGAGCAAATAAGACAAATTGGGGTAGGTCTTGAGGAACCGCTGAACCACAAGATTGAACACGTGGGCCAGGCATGGCACATGTGTGAGTCTGCCGAGTTGCAGAGCCGCCACCAGGTTACGCCCGTTGTCACACACAACCATGCCTGATTTGAGGTTCAGCGGCGCCAGCCAAAGATCGGTCTGCGCCATGATGCCCTGTAACTGTTCTTGGGCGGTGTGCCTCTTGTCTCCTAAGCTCAGCAGTTTCAGCACCGCCTGTTGGCGCTTACCCACAGCAGTGCTGCTGCGCCTAGAGCTACTGACTGAAGGCGCCGTGCTTACGGATGGTAATTGAGAGTAGGAGGAGGAGGAGGGGTTGGAGGAAGAGGCATACTAAGTCTGAGAAACCGTGACCGAAGTAGGCCCCGCAATTCTCAGTGTGGGCAGTACATGAGCGCGCCCAGGGTCAGACTCGGTCAAAGCCTTCACCAAGTTAACCCAATGTGCCGTCAGGGAGATATAGTGTCTCTGCCCGCCAGCACTTGTGTCCGTGGTTAGGTGGACCTTCTCAGTAACCACGTTGGTCAGGGCACAGATGATGTTCTCTGACACGTGCTGGTGTAGGGCTGGGACGGCACATCGGGAAAAATAGTGGCGGATGGGGACCAAGTACCGAGGGACAGCCACCGCCATCAGGTTGCGGAAAGCCTCAGTCTCTACCAGTCTATAGCGCAGCATCTCCAGGCTCAGCAGTTTGGAGATGTGGACCTTTAGGGCTTGTGCATGTGGGTGGGTGGAATTGTATTTGCACTTGCACTCCAATGTCTGATGCAAAGACAGCTGAATGCTGCGCTGGGACACATTGATGGAGGGTGTGGAGGATCGTGGAGGTGAAGGGGTGGTTGTAAGGCGGGAGGCGCTCGTGCCGGGGTCCTGGGCGGGGGGTTGACTCACAAAGCCAGCATGTGACAAGGAGCAGTAGTGTGATCCACAGAAGGTGAACTGCCTTGGTTCCATTGAGTCGTGTATTTAGCACTCATATGCCTGCGCATGCTGGTAGTGGTTAGGCTGGTAGTGGTGGCTCCCCTGCGTATCCTGGTGTGGCACAAGTTGCACACCACAGTCCGTCGGTCATCCTCACTTTCTTTAAAGAACCTCCAGACTTGCGAACATCTAGGCTTCGGTATGGGAGCTTCACTCCATTTAACAGTTGCTGATCTACTTGCTCTGGCCCTGCTTCTCCCTCTGGCCACCCCACTGCCTCCTCGAACCTGTTCTGGTTTTGCACTTGCCTCCACCTCAGAATCACTGTCTTGACTAGGCTTACCAACCCAGCTCGGGTCAGTCACCTCATCATCCACCAGCTCTTCCTCCGATTCCTCACTCTGCTCCCCCTTGGACTTACTGCCCTGACAACAATGTCACTGTCTGACAACCGTGTCTCATCATCATCATCATCCGACACCTCTTGACACACTACTTGCACTAAGTCCACACTCTCATCACCCACAGACTGCGAAAGTTTGAAATTTTGGGCATCAGGACAGAGCAACTGCTCTGGTTGCTGCTGAGCAGTGGTTTGTGACTCTGGGAACGGTCCTGAAAAGAGTTCCTGTGAGTATGACGAATCTGAATCCATATTTTCCATGGGGGGGCAGGCTGTGGGGAAGGAGGCTGAGCTGGAGGAACCAGAGGCCTACTCCCTTGGCTAGCGTGGGTGGACTGCGTGGAAGACTGGGTGGTGGATAAATTACTGGACACATTATCCGCTATCCACGTCATCACCTGTTCGCACTGTTGTGGTTTCAATAGTGCTGTACCACGTGACCCTGTAAGTTGCAAAATGAAGCTAGGGAGCGAACCTCTGCGACATTCCACTGCTCTCTCATCAGCAGGTACTGTGTCACCCTGCCCAGGACCACGGCCTCTAATCCCCAACATCACTTGGACGTCCACGTCCTCGTCCTCAACCCTTAGCCCTTGGGTTGAACATTTTGTGTATTCACTAAACTGTAGAATTAATATCTGAGGCCAAAACCGTTTTCAGTAGATTGTAGAATTACTATCTGAGGCCAAAAACGTATTCTCTAGACCAGGGGTAGGGAACCTCCGGCTCTCCAGCTGTTGTGAAACTACAATTCCCAGCATGCTTCATTCATTTCTATGAGAGTTCTTAGAAGAGCAGAGCGAGTATGCTTGCTGGGAGTTGTAGTTTCACAACAGCTGGAGAGCCGGAGGTTCCCTACCCCTGCTCTAGACTGTGGCTAGTGTAATGCACAACACACAATTTTTCACTGGACTGTATTAAATGGATCTGAGAGAAAAAACATATTCACTAGACTGCGGCTAGTGTACTGCACAACACACAATTTTTCACTGGACTGTAGTATATATAAGTGAGAGAAAAAATGTATTCTCTAGACTGCGGCTAATGTACTGCACATCACACATTTGTTCAATGGACTGTAGTATATGTATCTGAGAGAAAAAACATATTCTCTAGACTGCGGCTAGTGTACCGCACAACACACAATTTTTCACTGGACTGTATTAAATGGATCTGAGAGAAAAAAAACGTATTCTCTAGACTGGGGCTAGTGTACCACACAACACACAATTTTTTACTGGACTGTAGTATATATAAGTGAGAGAAAAAACGTATTTTATAGACTGCGGCTACTGTACCGCACACCACAGAATTGTTCACTGGACTGTAGTCACCCCCATGCTGTGTCAGGCTAAATTTTTGGGTGGTTCAGCTGTTATCTTAGTCTAACCAAGCCACTCTGGGGTTAACCGCCATGCCATAAACTGCAATCTCAGTCTTAACAAGTCATCCTGGGGTTCAAGCCCTATGCTCTAAACTGCAATCTCAGTCAAACTTTGTAATTTAGAGGTTCACCACCAAGGTGTGCTAGACTACAATTTTAGCGGGTTCACCTGCAATCTCAGTCACAGACAGGGGTGCACCACCATGCTTTTTTAAACCATTTGTTTCTGAGGGTCACCTCCAGGCTCTCACCCACGATTTTTTGGAGGCTCGCCACTACACTGTCAAAATTGTCTTGAGGGATACCGGCGGCCTCTCCCCCACAACTTCAAGGAGGGTTACTACCAGGCCCTGGCACACAAAAATTGTCTTGAGGGGCACTAAAAGGCTCTGCACCCACCCACGTGTGGAGACTAATAGGTGGGTGCAGTGTGCGTCTTAGCCCGTCTGGAATTAGGAAAGCTGGGCACTGTGTCTTTGTGTCTGCCGTGGACAGGGTGGGTGGGTGGTGGGTGCGTGTTTGCCCGTCTGGGATGGGGAGGGCTGGGCACTGTACTGGGAGAACTTTGTGTACGCTGTGGACTACTGGGTGGGTGCAGGGAGGGAGGCGCTTATGCCTGCGTCCTGGGGCGGGGGATAGGACAGCAGTGCCAGCATGGGCAATGGTGTCACCCGCATGTGGTGATGGACCTTAGTTGCACCTAGTTGGGTGCTTTACGAACATGTGATGGGCATGTGCCTTGCCCATCTTGGTCTGGGTCAGCACAATTGTCTTGAGGGTCACCACCAGGCTGTTGCCCAGAATTTGGCATAATGGTACAATTAGGCAGCCTCAGAGGCATCCATGCATGCTGCCCCTGCTGTTTCCTGTCCATTTCCGTGGTGTTTCCATCATTTTCTGAGGTTTCCAGGTTTTCACGCAACCTTCCCTGTGCAGAGCTTTGGTCCCCTGCAAAAAATGCTTGAGTCTCCCACTGACTTCAATGGGGTTCGTTATTTGAAACGAGCACCCGAGCATCTGGAAAATTTTGACTCGAATAACGAGCACCCGAGCATTTTAGTGCTTGCTCATCTCTAATTCTGAGAGAATTTGCAAGAAAAATTGTGCCATGGTCCATAATACTAATTTTTTTGCCAACATATGGCTTCAAATGGAGAGTTGATAGAGTTATAAAAAGCCATAAGTGCATTTAACAGTGCCATGTGTATTTTGTAATGCTGTCTGCATGGAACCTGAGGAATTTTAAAGTGACTTTCTAGTTAAAAAAAAATACATTACATGATGAATGAATACTTACATTGTGACTAAGGATAAGCAAACCAATTCAGACCAAACCGTTTTAGTCTGAACTTTGCTATTTTTCAAAAAACGTGAAATTGAGTGTCAAGCTTCAATTGTCCGTTTCCGTGAATACGATTTAACCCTTACAGTACCAGCGCCGTACATGTACGGCGCTGGTACGATGCGGGCACATGGCGCCCGCTTGCGGGTGCGGCGGGCGTCATGGCCGGCAAGTCTCTGCTGTTTCTAACAGCAGAGACTTGCCGCTACCTACTGTATCGACGGCGTCTTCCGGGGTGACGATGCCGTGATCACACGTGATCACGGCATCTAGTTGCGTCTAAACCCGGAAGCGTTCGCTTCCGGGTGGTGTACAGAAACCCGTGTGGCCAATCGGGGTGTCTGTACACCATATGAAAACTGTAATCCTCGCTGGTGAGGATTACAGTTTTCAAAGTGCAATTCTTATTCTGGCCACTAGATGGCAGGCCAGGATAAGAAATGAGCAATTCATGGATTTAACTGCCTCTAGTAAATCCATGATTGCTCATAAAGAAAATTAAAAAGCCACAATATATAAGCTCATATTTGAGCATTCAAATAGTAAAAAAAAAATAAAAACAAAATGTTAAAAAATATATAAAAAATAAAAAAGATATAAAAGTTCAAATCACCCCCCTTTCCGTATAAGTAAAAAATAAATACCTAAATAACACTAAATATAGACATCATGGGTATCACCGTGACCGAAAACGCCCGTACTTTTAAAATATAAAAAAAAAAATCCAATATGGCGAATTGTGTGGCGGAAAAAAGCGTCCAAATGGCGATTTGCCGTTTTTGTCGCTTTTTTTTTCTAAAAAAAATTAAATAAAAAGTGATCAAAAAGTCATACACACCCCAGAATGGTATTAATAAAATCTTCAGATTGTCCCGCAAAAAATGAGCCCCCATACAGCTCTGTACACATAAATACCAAAAAGTTATAGGGGTCAAGATATGACGGAAAAAAAAAAAAGGGCAACTTTCTAATTTCTTTTCACTATCAAAACGCAGGAAAAACTATACATATTAGGTATTGCCGGATTCGTACTGACCAGTAGAATGAAAATAACGGGTCAGTTTTAATGCACACCGAACGCTGTAAATAAGAAACCCGTAGAACTGTAGCGGAATAGCGTTTTTTTTGCAATTTCACCTGATTTGGAATTTTTTTCCCGCTTCCCACTACACCATATGCAATATTAAATGGTGGCGTTGGAAAGTACAACTTGTCCCGCAAAAAACAAGCCATCATACAGCTATGTGAACAGAAAAATAAAAGAGTTATGGCTGTTTGAAGGCAGGGAGCGCAAAACGAAAATGCATGACCGAAAAAACCTCTGGTACTGAAAGGGTTAAACACGATTGTAATAACATTTTTGCATCAGCAATCTACCTGTGAATGTTAATTGAGCATCAAGCCTCAATCGTCCATTTCTGTGAATTCCATTTCTACATGGTTTCAATTTATTTTTTGGGGGATTCGATTTAATTAACCAGCATATATACGTGATTACTGTAGCAAAACACATGATATAGCAGCAACCTACTTGTGAGTGTTAACGTGACATTGAGCGCCAAGTCTCACCTGTTTCCATGAACTCCATTTCCACATGGTTGCAATTTATTTATTTTTTTATTGTAAAATTTAATTAAACCAGCATATATATATGATTGCTACAAAACACAGGGTAGGGTAGCAATCTACCTGTAAATGTTAACGTGAAATTGAGCATCACGCCTCAATCATCTGTTTATGTTTATTCAGTTTCCACACGGTTGAAACTTTACTTTTGGGACTTTAATTAAACCAGCATATAGGTTAGCAGTACACCAGTACACAGGCAATGGTAACAACTTACCTGTCAGTGTTAACTCAATATTAAGGGTCAGGCCTAAATTGTGTGTTTCCATTTATTCAATTTCCACACTGTTATATATTTTTGGGGGACTTGTTTAATTTATTTAAGCCAGCATACAGGTGATTAGTACAATAATACACAGGCTAGGGAAGTAATCTGTAAGTGTTAATGTGAAATTGAGCATGAGGTCTGACCCTTAATAATCCTTGAACATACATTTATTGCAATTTGTATTTATCTGGGACTTCTTCAATTTAATTAAACCAGTATATAGGTAATGAACACGAATACACAGGCCAAGACATAAAAGTATCTGTGAGGGATAATGAATTTAGGTCTAAATCTGTTTCCCTTTATTTCTGTGTTCAAAAACACATTTCCAAATTTTATTTTTTTATTTTATTTTTTTATTTTAATATTGATTATATTCAAACTATACACCAATACACAGTGTAGGGCACAACATTATCTGAGAGGTCCAAAAAAGTCAGGACAACAGAAGGGTTCCAAACGAAAAACCCCAATGCCGAATGTGGGTAGTAGCAGCAACAACTATCTGGCCAGAAGTAGTAGTAGATTGTGTATTGGATGGCTCACTCCTACTCTCAGTCACAGCAGGATGATGTGGAGGTGATTTCAGAGTCTGACACCATTCTGTGGAGCAAGGGGTTACAACGTTCATCCTACTACTTCTCCATGCAGCCACAAAAAAGGCTTTCAGTGGAGACCTTTTAGTCTTCAATTCTACTTACTAGAGTGGTGCCATCTTTTTTCCTAAGAAGTGGCAAGAAAACCCCACCATGTCCTACAGCAAATAGAGTCTCCCTGTTGATGACTTGTGTGAGAGCCCTTACCGTTTGGGCTGCCCCGAGGAGGAGGTTGAGGAGGAGGTTGTGGCCTCATGCATACCTGTGTTGATGGTGGTGCTAATAGTGACACCCATAGACACAGAATTGGTGGTGGGGGCATCGACAGTGGAGGTTGGGGAAAATGCAGAGCAGGGGAGGGGGCCCAGGAACCCCCCATGATATCTCACAGTCTGATAAAAGCGTCAGGGAGGGTGAGGAGTCCGATGACAATTGTATGCTGGACAGGACTTGGGAGCTGAATTGGGTTGCTGAGAAGGAGGCAACATCAGTGGAAAAGGACAGCGGTGTCAGCAATAAAGAGCAGAGGCCATTTACTTCCAAAAAACAGCCATGGCCACGTCTGCTTTGGGATCTGGTGATGTCGTTGACACTGTGGATGGGTTAGGCCACAGCTAAGCTCAGCTTGGCTGCCTCTAGCTCTGTCCTGGAAACTTCCATATGGCAATTTTTTTGCCAAGGCAGGCACGCAAAACCACAGCGGTGTGCAAGATCTGCAGCATTAAAATAAGCCATGGCCATTCAAACACAATTATAAGTATTAGGGTTAAATTGTAGCACATGGGGCGGCATCACCGTATCATTTGGGAAAATACAAGTATCCAGCATTCCCAAGTCTGTCCTTCATCTCCTGGTCCTCTTTGTGGTAGCTAACCTGCATCCTCAAGCAATACGAAATCTTTGCCATCAATCATCATCATCATCATCATCACTGTGTGCGCAGTTTGATGCAGCTTACGGCTCACAGACTTCGTCACCAGCATGTCTGAAGGGGAGGCCCCCTCTGCATCCCACTGAGTCATCCCCCATTCCACCACCACAAGCAGCAGAAGCTGCAGTATCAGCAGCCAATCCATTCTCAACATGATGGAGCAGTTTTTCCATGTGCTGCACCAGTCTGAGGCCAATCAGCAAGTTGACAGCTCCTGCCTTAACGTCTAGGTTCAGGCTTACCTAAACTCTGGCCAGTCTCTGGTGCATACCCAGTTCCCTAGCCCCATGGCTTTCTGGACAGGCAGACTGGAACAGTGGCCTGAACTAGTACAGCACAATCGCTTTACCTCCAATGTCATCTCAGAGAGTGTTTTCAGCGATGCAGGGGGTGTGGTGACACCCAAACGGACCAAGGTGTCCTTCGTCAGTGTCTAAAACATCACTTTGTCAAAATGAGCCAAGCCTGGATTCAGGAAGATTTTCACATTCCTCCTGCTGATTCCGATAAATGAATCTAGCCTTGAAGGCAGGGCTCCATCTTCCCACTGTTGCTGTCTGCATGTCTGCCTGCCTCTATCATGCCACTGCTGCCCCGGCCAACAATCATCATCTGTAAGGCTGCTGCTGCTGCCTCTAACATGCCACTAATGCAACCTGCCTACCATCATGTTCTGTACAGCTGCTGCTGCTGCCACCTCCATCATGCCACTGATGCGTCCTGCCTACCATAACGTGCTGTATAGCTGCTGCTGCTGTTTCCATCATGCCAATGCTTTCTGCCTAACTACCACCACATTCTGTACGGCTGCTGCTGCCGTTTACATCATGCCAATGCTTTCTGCCTAACTACCACCACATTCTGAACAGTTGCTGCTGCCATCTTCATCATGTCAATGCTGTCTGTCTGTCTATCATCATGTCTGCTGCCACCTCCATCCTGCCAATGCTGTCTGTCTGCCTACCATTACATCTGCTGCCCCCTGCATTATGCCGATTCTGTCTCTCTACCTACCATCATGTTCTGTATAGCTGTTGCTGCCAACTCCATCATGCCACTGATGTGACCTGCCTACCAGTGGTGTACCGCCAATAGAGGCAGGTGAGGCGGCTGCTATGGGGCCCGAGGGAGGGGGGGTTGGAGTGGATAAAAGGCACCACCCCCTAATTACACTATTAGAACAATGGCTGCTGTGGTGCAGCCAGCGCTTTTGTCTTGAGTCCCTATCTGGGGTTCCGACGAGCCCTGCTTTCCTTGTGCTCCGGGCCCCCTCCACCTTACATACTTTGAGCATGTACCTGTGCTGGCTCCGGTGTAACCTCCTGACACAGAACAGATTGGACGGGGTTCGAGAGTCAGGACCTACTGCGCAGCCACAACAGAAAATGTAAGTAACTGTATGTGCGCTATAAAAAGTCAAATAAAATAAAATAAAATGGTTATCACGGGCGATGAGGGGACTTTGGTTGTTGTCAGCTGGCATGGCGGGGGTGGGGGACGTCGGGTGCGGCCCGGGAGCTGGTTGAACTGAAAGATTCTTCCTGGGGCAGCAGCAAGAAGAGTTCATGGGGGGTCCTCATGAACTCTGCTTGCTGCCTATGCTTATTAGATAGAGGACACTGTGCCCCAGGCAGCCCCCATGCCTGGGGCAAACTAAGCAGGGTAGGGGGACGCACATTGTCCTATATAAAAGTATCAACAGCGTATATATGTAGTATATATATGATGCACCCCTCTGTATTGGTAGTAATTAATTATATATATACCAATACATAGGGGGCATTGAATATAGTGCAGAAGCGACCATTGAATATACTAGGGGAAGGGGGGGAATTATATATACTAAAGAGGGAGCCATAGTATTTACTAAGTGTAGAGGGGGCTATTGTATATACTAAGGGTAGAGAGGGCCATTGTATATACTACGGTATGAATACAGAAGACGCATTATACTATGAGGGGGGGTGTGACAGCATTTTACATACAGGGGGCATTATCCTACAGGGGGCATTACACATATGGGCACTGCAGGGAGTTAATACATTTGTTACAAATGTTGTAGTTCATATTTGGGGGGAGGGGGGCGGCTTGGGGCCCAATACTGAGTTTTGCTTCTGCCTACCATAACACTTTGTACGGCTGCTGCTGCCACCTCCATCATGCCACTAATGCTATCTGCCTACGATCATGTTCTGTATGGATGCAGGTGCTGCCACCATCGTGCCAATGCTACGGCTTGCCTATGATCACGTTCTGTATGACTGTTGCTGCTGCCTCCATCATGGCACCAATGCTTTCATGCTACAGCTGCAACCTGTTAACCATCTTCTTCTGTAAGGCTGCTGCTTCTTTCATACTACTGCCAGCATCAATATGTGGCCAAAGGGAGATAGGCGCTCATAGGGTAAGTATGTACAAATGTAGAAACCCTCAGAGAGGTTTGTATTCTGCTCACCTGTTCCTGTTGAGAAGCCTATCAGTGTGGAGTAGAATGATGCTAGTCGGTACAGCTGGACTATCTGAAACCCCAAGAGCAGGAGGTTGGGATGCCGGCGGAGTGGAATTGTATTAAATTCTGGCTAAACTGTTACTATCATACTTGTAGCATCTGAGGGGTTAATTACACTGTATTAAATAACCAGCACCCGCTATATATGGAATGGGCTCAGCGCAGCAGCCCGCTACATACATTCCTTCGGCTGCAATGATGTACAAGTATGCCATTCTAGCTGAAGGGGTTAATCAACACATTACTATTGAGTCATATTCTGCTTGGGGCATGTCACCACTGGGGCCAGTTACATAATTACATAGTTCATACAGTTGAAAAAAGACATAAGTCCATCAGGCTCAAACAAGGGATAGGTGGGTACACAAATCCCAGAAAGGAAATGAGACTCAGATTTCTACACATTTTCATAAGCATTAATATAATTTACTTTTAAGAATGTATCTAAACCCATCTTAAAACTGTCCACTGTCCCTGCGGTGACCATGTCCAGAGGTAGTCTGTTCCACAGATTTACAGTTCTTACAGTAAGGATGCTTTGACATTTCTGGAGACTGAAATTTTTCTTCTCCAGTTGGTGGCAGTGCCCCCTTGCATTTTGAGGGCATTTTACATGGAACAGTTTTCACCAATTTTTTGTATGGCCTATTTATATATTTGTATAAGTTAATCATGTCCCCCTTAGATATCTCTTCTCAAGACTAAATAAATTCAATTATTTTAATCTTTCTTCATAACTAAGACCCTTCATGCCCCTTATCAGTTTAGTCACTCTCCTTTGTACTTTTTTTCAGTTCCAAAGCATCCTTTTCCATTTTTCTCACAACAGAAGTTAAAATAACTGGTCTATAATTACCTGTAGAGGATCTAGATCTCTTTTTGAATATGGACAGCACATGAGCCTTGCACCAGTCACTTGACACTGTATCAGTCCTTAGGGAATTAAAAAAAATTTAAACAGGGGCACAGCAATGACTGAACGGTGCTCTTTAAGAACTCTAGGGTGTAATCCATCTAGACCTGAAGCCTTGTTCACATTTAACTAATTTAATTTAACTTGGACCATATCTACAGTTAGCCAGTTGAGTATATTACTGGATGTACTAACAGCCCTGGCACCACCAATATCAGCTCCTTTATCTTCTTTTGTATACACAGAGCTAAAAAACTCATTCAGTAACTGCATTTTCCATATCTTCAGTGACTATTCCCCCTTTACCGTTATTTAGGCGACCTTGGTTTTTAAATAATTCTTTTGGATTACCATATTTTTCGCCCTATAAGACGCACCAGCCCATAAGATGCACCTAAGTTTTAGAGGAGTATAATAAGAAAAAAATATTTTTCATTAGACCTCAGGTCAGACCAGCAATCAGACCCCCAATATTAATCAGACCTCAGCTGACAGCCCCAATCAGACCCACCAATGTTAATAAGACCCCAATAAGACCTCAGATGAGATCCCCAATCAGACCTCAGCTCAGACCCCAAAGTGAGCGACCCCCCAATCAGACCTCAGATAAGAGCCCCAATATAATTGAGAACCCCATTCAGACCTCAGATCAGCCCCCATGCCTCTTATTATCAGCCCCCTATTCTCTTATCAGCCCCATGCCTCTCATCAGCCCCCCAGCCTCTCATCAGCCCCCAGTCTCTCATCAGCCCCCCATGCCTCTCATCAGCCCCATAGCCTCTTCCTCTTCTCTTGACCTTTTAAAAAAAATTCTGTGCTTTCTACCAGCCAGTGTTTGCGTCTTATAGTTCAGAGGGAATATAATTATATTGTGGCCACTAATACCTAGTGATTCTCAAATTGTAACATTTCTAACAAGCTCTGCATCATTAGAAATTACCAGATCCAACAGAGCAACGTCCCAAGTGTGATCTTCTACAAACGGGCCCATGAAGCTGTCCTGTAGCAAGTTGAGGAATCTTATCCTCTTTGCAATTTAAGCATAACCATGACCCCAGTCAATGTCTGGAAAGTTAAAATTTCCCCATTATGACCACAGTAAAGCCTGTGCAGCCTGCTCTTTTTGGTTGTACAGTTGGACTTCTATCTCCTCTGTTATGTTAGGGGTTCTATAGATTACAACAGGTATTATTTTCTTTTGTGCTTTTATCCCTTTGTATTTCTACCCATAAGGTTTCAACATTCTCACTATCCTCACCAATAACTGCCTCTTTCACACTCACCTTCATATCACTCCTCACATAAAACCACACACCACCACCTTTTCTATTGACTCTGTCTTTCCTAAATAGTGTAAAACCGTGAATACTGTATTTACAGCCCAGTCATGTGTAGAGTACAACCATGTCTCATCCAGATCAACTACATTGGGGGGTGCAGAGGTAGCAGTCGTTACCAGGACCAGGAGCCTGAGGGGACACAAAGACCCTTGGGCCACATAAAAAGACATTGGTATTATAGAAAGTGCCTGTAGGTCAAGTAATACCTCTAGCTGGAGAGAAGGGGTTAGGTCAAGAATTTGGCATGGGAGGGTTCAATTTTTGCCTCAGGCAGCATGAAGGTAATGTACTTCGCTGCCCTAGGCCACAAAGCACTGAGGAAAGGGGGCCCAAGCTGAATCCTGGCACCAGGGCCTGTTGATCTAGCTATGTCCTGAATCATACTGTGACCACTTTCAGTATACTGAGGAATACATGATCTTTGCTAGGTTGCCAATCTCAGCTCAATTAATGTATGTGTTTAAATCAAGGATGTCCCACAAGCCAAGAAGGAGAGGAAAATGGGAATGGCAGTGGCTCTAACAGTCAATCATAGTGGCCATTCTCACAATGATGATCCCTAGGGCCAGGACAGTGACAGGAGGTTGCACCCTTTCTTTCTTCAGGGTATACTCTGATGTTGAAACTCCTGCCTGATGGTAATTTGGGTGCCCATAATGTTGTAGGTTTAGTGCAGGTGGAAAACAGGAGGTGTAGGGTGCAATGGCTGGTTTATTGTGCAGGAGTCAGTCACCAGGACAGTTGTAAAAAAGTTTCTCTTAAGTTTAGAATGGGAGTTGTAGTACATCCAATGGCATCAAACCACAGTTCCCAGAACCCAGAGAGTGCAACTCTCCCCAGATAGAAATGTATGGATTTAAACAAAGCTAGGGAACATAGTACTCTTTCCTCTCTATCTTTTCAAAGTCTCTTTTTGTGGAATCTATGGCTGGTCAACATTATGTTGACCACTGCTTATAATAATAATAATAATAATAATAATAATAATAATAATACTCCCTGATTTTCCAGTCACTTGGAAAACATGTACAGTGTTACAAGAAAAATAACAGTATATCAGTATTTGTTGGCCAAGAGGTACAAGCCTTTCCACTAAAGTTTCTTTGTGTAGGTTCCACTCCTGGTTATGATTTAAAATACTGATGTAAAAATACTGAACTAAATACGCAAGAGTGAACAATTAAAACATTGTGTAATGATACATAGACTGATTGGGGTTGTCAACCAAAAAATAAATACATGCCTCATGTTTTCTAGTGTTTTGTTAATGTAGTTTGAAAAAATAAACACACTTTGATTCAACCCTGCCAAATTTTATTAAACAAGCCATAAAATGTATTGGAAAAGGCAAAGAAGATATGATATTAAGCAATGTGTAAGGCACCATATGTTTTCAGGTTGTAAGACAAGAAGGAAACAGGTCAAGTCTGTAGAGTGTTCTGAAGAGTAAATGCCTGCCAAACATCAGTCCAAAGAAGGTGATTTTTATTTTGGAATGAAGCCCAAAGGGTATCACAGATGCCCGGAGTCTTTTTCTCTTGTTTTAGCCATGTCAGTGTCAGATGAGTCAAGGTGCCAATGGGATATCATGATACTTATATCAAATATTATTTCTATTAAAGGCAAAGGTGCTAAATTTCACAACCAACTAAAAAATGTAAATGATCTAAAACTAGTTTCAAAGACCATAACATTTAAAGAGGTTTTCTGCTAGTTTAATATTGGTGGTCTAGCCTCACAATGGATGGAGCTGTGTAAATCCAGCTCTGACTTAAAAATTCTCCATTAACACTAATGGGACATTGCAGGAATGCACACACTTCAAAAGGTGGATATCAACAGTTACCTTGAATTCTGCATTGGTTAAAAGGAATGTGTGAAAATGACCTATTGTTTAAATTACATTTTTAAAGATTTTTTTGGTGATGTTATTTTAAATTTTCCATGTCAATATCTATAAAAAACACATAAAATCCTACAGATGACTTTACTGTAGTTATCTCATATCTTAATAGGCAGGATTGGAATAACACATATCACCTATATACACAGATAACCCAGAATGCACCATTCACAAAAGGTGGTTGTCAAAGCTTATCAGCTCCCTCCTGACCTTTCCACAGGTCATACAGCATGGCTAAAAAACTCTTCTATAGAAGTCAATGAGGTCCGATCATGTCCATAGTGTCTATGGACTATGTGGCAGCTATGAAGAAATTCTCTAAATGCTAAGTGCTAAATGTTAAGAACAGCTCACCAATGTGTACGGTTATATTAAGGGAAGGGTTCAAAGTGATGACTTTTTAACACAACTTTATATTAGCTGTTACATTTTCTGCCTGTGCACAAAACACATTGGGCTCGGAGCGGTGAGTTGTATAATTAACTCAGCAAATCGACTGCATTTACAAAAAAACTGCAGTGTGCACAATGTTTAAAATTGTAGCTTACAGCCACCACATGGTATCAGCTGTTAAAGTTTTCACCAGTTTATACTAAAGGTGCAGTCAACCGTAGATTGAAGTCAGCAGGCCAGCTGTACGCAAAAGGCTTGCTGGAATTTGTGATCCCCTGGACCAGCTTCCCAAATAGATAGGTAAAAGTCTTTAAAATCTCCACCAGTGCAAGTGGTTCGTCAGCCTTGCTGCAATCAACTATGGAGTCAAATCAGCAGATCAACTGTGCATAAAAGATCTGCTGAAGTTTGTAGTGTTCTGAATTTACCAGCTTTCTTTGCATTAAAGGTCCATATTATTAAGATAGCACCAAAAATAAAATAGTACTTCCAAATGAAATTGCCACGCTAAACAAAATAGCTATATGTGTTTTGGAGCTCCTGGATCCCTCCTCAGTAGCTGTGAATAGAATATATATCGATTATACATTTATACATTTTTCATACATTCTCTTTCATCTTTTTTTTCTCCCTCATTATAACTTCCTAATATTGCTAATGTTTTTATGTTAGAATTTGATACATAACAGGTGGCTATTTATGATCTTTCAGTTTTATTAAATGTATTATTTCATTTTACATGCCTAGATTCTTTGTTTACTTGAGTTTAGTTATGAATTCACTCATTTTAATGAATTTTAGTTATTTATATATTTAGTTTGCTTTATCGTTCACCCTATATTTTCTTTTTCCCTCCATTTTGCCTTTTTACATCATGTGTTTCTGTGCGTTTGTAAACTTAATGAATGTGCCATGAATGTGCATATTATGAATAAATCTGCCGTTTAGTCCTACTTCTTTGAAATCTCAATCAGCACCTAAATTACTTGCCATTTCATTATATATATATATATATATATATATATATTATAAAGCTGAGTGTATGTCCGCTAAAGGAATCTGCACCAGGCTGGACAGTTTTACTTTCAGACTCCCTGTCCACTGTCCAGCACAGGGCCCGGGTGGCGAAACGAGCGTTGAGGTGTTTATGCGTGGTGAGAGACGCTTGGGCCTGCATCCAGCATGTCTCAGGGTATGTGGTCTCGCTAGTAGATATATTTGCTGGGCAAGGTATTTTTCTTATTTGATTATATTTAGTGATGAGCGAACCGAACCGTAACGAACCAGATTAGTTATGAACTTTCCCAAAAGTTCGGTTCGTCACCGAACCGAATTTTGATGAAGTTCGTAACGAATCTGGTGAAAATAACGGCGACGCAAAATATACGCATATTTATTGAGCATGTACGATAATGCGTACGCTAATGCAGTGATTTTCAACCAGTGTGCCTCCAGCTGTTGCAAAACTACAACTCCCATCATGCCCAGGCAGCCTACAGCTATCAGCCTACAGAAGGGCATGGTGGGAGTTGTAGTTTTGCAACAGCTGGAGGCACACTGGTTGAAAATCACTGCGCTAATGCATATGAATTCATAAAATGCGTACACATTAGCAAACATTCTCAACTATGCGTATATTTAGGGTATGGAATATGCCATATTCCATACCCTAAATATACGCATGTTTGAGAATGTTCACTAATGTGTACACGCATTAGCGTATGCATTAGTGTACATTCTCAAATATGCGTATATTTTGCGTCGCCGTTATTTAGTGCGAACAGAACCGTAACGAACCCGATTCATAACGAATCTGGTAAAAAAAAAACGGCGACGCAAAACTGTACTTTTTTCACATACTATACCAGGATACAAGGGATTATTACTCCTATAATCCCTTGTATCCTGGTTTTCTGGGAAAAACAAGATGTGTGACGTCACCCCCAAAGCCCCGGAAGTGCCTGAGCGCGCCGACATTTTGTCAGTGCGTCTTCAGACATCCGAGAGAAAGGAGCTCCATAGATAGAGAGGGAAAAGAGATAGATAGATAGATAGATAGTCAAACAAGTAGATAGATACAGGGAGAGATAGAGAAGAAATAGAAAGGGTTAGTGAGAGAAGCAGGAGAGAGGAAGAGAAAGCTAGATATAGAAGTTAAGGTGATAGATAGGGAAAGAGGCTGAGAAAGCAAGAGATAGGTAGAGATAGGGAGAGGAAGTCATATAAATAAAAAAAATTATGACATCTAGGGAGAGATAGGGTGCAAAAAAAAAAATAGTGAGAGAAAAGAGTCAGGACTGGTAGCATTCCTGTTCCGTGACCGTACACGCTACACGTTGCTGCTCAGCTGGGTGCCGTCAACCCCGTTTAGCCGCAACAAAAAAAGGTTAAAAAAACACTCCTAAAAAAAAGTTATAAACAAAGTTAAAAAAAAAAAGTTTAAAAAAGTTTAAAAAAATAAAAAAAAATTTAAAAAAAGTTTAAAAAAAATAAAGTTTAAAAAAGTATATAAAAAAACATAATTTAATTTCCCCCCACACAATAAAAATATGTCCAAGCGTCCTACTTCCAGCACTTCCCAGGCAAGGAGTGCAACACCAGGCGGTGAGGGTAGGAGAAGTGGCAGCACCAGGCCCGGTGGGAGCCGGGGTTACAGGCGTGGCAGCAGGGTGCAGCTACCCCTGACGGCCACTGGTCAAGTAAGAACCACACAGCTAGCGGTTATAGATTGGCTTACCCAATCCTCCAGTTCCACCGCCCAAAGCTCCCAAACGAGGAGTCAGGCATCGGCTGGATCATCCGACACCACCCTTACATGGGACGGTCAGCGAGAGTCCTCTGCCCCGTCCCCTGTTATTAGAATGCCACTCTCCTTTGGGGCACCTTCTGCCAGGGAACTCTTTGCAAACCTTGATCTGCCCTTGGAGTCTCTACCACTTTTTAGTGATGAGGAGGAGGAGGAGAAGGAAGTCAACCAAAGTCAGCGGGTGCTACGTACTGAGACTCCATATGAGGTGTTGGCTGTAAGCAGTCCATAGAGCAGGTGTTGGCTGTAAGCAGTCCATAGAACAGAGCCAGGGAGGGGCATCCAGTGCCACACCTGATATCCTGTCCCAACCACCGGAGGAAAGTAGAAGTGGTCCTGACTTTGATGATGATGTCGCTGATCGGACATGGCGCCCTCAAGCAGCATTATCCTCAACATCATCGGTGGAGGAAATAGAGGTGCCACCGACGCAGCAACATCCCACTGTTGCAAGCAACTGAGGCACAAGAGGGAGGGGTAGAAGAGAAGCTACCAGGCAGAGATCACCCTCTCAAAGCCTTGGTCCTGAGAGGGCACCCTCAGGCAGCAGTGGCAGTCAACAGCCAGCAAGACCCCCCGTGGCTGTCAGCAAACCACGGTCCACAGTCGTCTGGCAGTTCTTCCGCCTGGGGAAAGATAAGCATATCGCTTTGTGCCTGCTGTGCAATGAGAGGGTCAGTCGTGATAGGGGTGATAATCTCGGGACAACATCGATGCGAAAGCATATGGAAAGGCAACACCAACAGGCCTGGAAGAACCGTGACCCCAATACCACCTCCTGTCAGGATGCACCATACACTGCAGATCCCATCATGCAGCATCCTCTCACTGGAACTCAGGGCTCGTCAGCCTCAGTTGCCAGCAGCAGCACAGTGTCACTGCCATGTACACCGCTAATGAGGCAGCAATCCCTGACTGAGTCCATGGGCAAACGTCAGGTGTATTCCAGTAGCCATCCCATGGCCCAGAAACTGACCGGACACCTGGTTAAGCTGCTGGTGCTTCAGTCCCTGCCCTTCAACCTCGTGGACTCCCAGCCTTTCAGGGATTTCATGGCGTGTGCGCACCCCAGATGGTGAGTCCCCAGCCACCCCTACATCTCTGGAAAAGCTGTCCCATCACTGCACAGTTATGTGCATAAAAAGGTGGGCGACTCGTTGGGACTCTCGGTGTCCAAGAGTGTGCACGTGAGTGCTGATGTCTGGTCCTCAAATTATGGGCAAGGGCAGTACATGTCTGTTACTGCCCATTGGGTCAACATCCTCCCAGAAGACCATCAGGAAGTTGGCCCATTCTTGCCACTGTCACCTCCACGGTGCTTTAGGGGGCCAGCATCGGGAAGCAGAAGTTCTGCCTCCACCACCTTGCAAACATCCGCCGCTTCTACTGCAGTCCAACCTGCCCCGGTGTCTTACCACCGATGTCAGTCCCGGCACTCTCAGGCTGTCCTCCATTTGGTGAGCCTGGGTGAACGGAGACACAGTGGGCAGGAGCTCCTCTGGACCATCAGGGAGGAGGTAGATCAATGGCTGACCCCACGTCAACTAACGGTGGGAAGTGTGGTAGCAGACAATGGGAGGAACATTGTCTCTGCAGTGCAGCAGGGAGGGCTGAGTCATACACCTTGTATGGCACATGTGATAAACCTCATAGTGCACAGGTTTCTTCGATCATTTCCTGCACTACAAGACCTTATGAGGATGTCACGCAGAGTGTGCAAACACTTCAGCCACTCCTACACTGCAAGGAACACCCTGCTCAGGATCCAGAGACAGCGCATTCTGCCCCAACATCGGCTAATCTGCGACGTGCCAACACGCTGGAATTCTGCCCTCCATATGCTGGACCACCTGTACGAGCAAAGGTCAGCCATTACAGACTACCTTATGGGGCAATCAGGCAGCTTCACGCCACACTGCGACTTCCAAGTCACACACTGGCAGATGATGTGTGAAGTCTGCCAATTGTTGATCTCTTTTGAGGACGCGACTTTGTTTGTGAGCAGGAATGACTATGGGATCAACGACATCATCCCACTTTCTCATGTTCTGGAAAGTGCGCTGAAAACCATCATCAGCGAGGATTCCCAGGCCACCACTCCAAGGCTGAACATCGCCTTGAGCCCAGAGATGGATGAAGTGCAAATGGAGGGTGAGGAGGAGGAAGATGTCCATGCCCAGCCATTCCACACACCGCCACCTGGCTTCTCTGCCTCTCAATCACAGGAGGAGATGGAGGATGAGGTGGTAGAGGAAGCGGAGGAAGACCCCAGCAAACCCTGGAACTATACCGAGGACAGTGTAGAGGAGAGGCGCTCATTGTCCTTGGTGCAGATGGGAAGGTGCCTGCGGGAGTGTCTGAGGAGTGACAGCCGGATTGTGGACATCCAACAGAGGGACCAATACTGGCTGGCCACCCTGGTGGACCCTTGCTTCCGCCGCAAAATGGCAGAATTTTTTCCGCCATCAGAGAGGGAGGCAAAACTGGGGTACTACCGGGACCTTCTCACCCGACAGCTGGTCTCTACTTACCATCGAGACCAGCCAGGTTCCCAGACAACATCCGCTCGGGGGGAACCAGCGCTCTCCACTACCACCACCACTAGTGGAGGCGTGAGAAATCGCTACAGCCTCCAATCGCTGATGAGCAATTTCATGCAGCCAGCTGCTGAAGAGGGGACACAACACCGGACTCATGGCGTGGACCAGCATGAGCTCACCCAGCAGGTCACTGCCTACCTGGATTGTACCCTGCCCCAAAGTGTCAACGACCCCGTGCAGTACTGGGCAGAGAAACTGGACATTTGGCCTCAACTGGCAGAGTTTTCTTTGGCTCTGCTGTCCTGCCCAGCCAGTAGTGTCGGGTCAGAGAGGGTGTTCAGTGTGGCGGGTAACATCGTAACACCGCAAAGAACGAGGCTCTCTTGCCACAGTGTTGAGATGCTGACTTTTATAAAGTGTCGTGCCTGGATTACATCGGATTATACCACCCCCCTGCCTGATGTGAATGACTAAGTCATCAGTCACCCCTCTTGCATGGCAATCCGTGTGTCCAAGAAAATGACCTTAAGATTCCAAATATGTGCCCAACGTAAAAATCCGTAATTTAACTTATTAAGTAATGTTCACCCCTTAGACCCCAATTTAAAAAAAAAAATCACCTTAAAAATTCCCTACTTCATTCTGATACATTTAAATAAACAGAACCGCATCTCCAAATTTAATGCCCATGGTGTGTTGGCCATTTAACATCTCCACACCAGCTTAATGCCTCACACCGGTGCACCATCCAACCCATACCCAAAGAACAGTACCATCCCTAAAATAATCCCCACGACTATGCTTCACAAAGTCGGGATTTCACCTTTTGTAACTTATAGCTGTGGGGTTCTATTCCTGGCACCCGTGCCAAGGAACACTACTCACCGTTTTGTGAGCGGGTACTAACTGTTCTTGAGGTATTTTGTTGATCTCATGAGAGTAGTAAAATCTCGCACCGCAAATCCCGATGGGGTTCTTCTCTGTGCGAATGATTTCACACCTCTCATGCAGTCACGCGTGGAATAAGGCTGTCTATGGGGTATATATCACGGAGGCTGCTGTCCTTCAGCTGTGATATAAACACCTCCACAGTTAGTTACAGCAACAAACAGTTGCTGAAAGGCAGGTTAACTTGCCTTATTTACGGGTGCCTTTACAATGGGATGCTTTTTTGGGGTTCTCTGCTGCCTAAAATCCACAGCGCATCGTTGGCTGATTTTTATGCCACCTTCAGTACTATGGGGCTGGACGCAAATACCCAGTTCAGCGCAGAACTGCGTATGTCCGGATGGCACCATAGTACTTAACGCCGTTTGGTGAACGGTATAAAAATGCCCTGTGGATTTTACTCAGCAGACCCGCAGCCCCATGTGAAGGTACCCATAGGGTGAGGTTTTTTGGGAGTGACCAAAGAGAGGGTGGGAAGGTCACTCCCATACCCCATCAGGGGTTTTTCCCCTACCCACTTTAAAAGATAAGTCCAGGCAATTAATTACTTTCTGTGCCC
This sequence comes from Rhinella marina, assembly GCA_900303285.1. Lineage (NCBI taxonomy): Eukaryota > Metazoa > Chordata > Amphibia > Anura > Bufonidae > Rhinella > Rhinella marina. The sequence continues at coordinate 22,838 of ONZH01015946.1, forward strand.
TTACTTGACCCAGAAACTTTGGCCCCATTCACACGACCGTAAGTGAATGGAGCCATATCTATCCGCAAAATTGAGGATAGATACAGCCCCATTCACTTCTATGGGGCCGGGAGCGGCGGCAGGGAGCTAGCTCCATGCCGTGGCTCCTATGAAGAAAGTGCTATAGTTGTCTGTGCGCATGGACAACTATAGGCATTTTCAATGGGGCCGCCCCGGACCACACTCCAGGCGGCCCCATTAAAAATGCCTATAGTTGTCCATGCGCACGGACAACTATAGCACTTTCTTCATAGGAGCCACGGCATGGAGCTAGCTCCCTGCCACAGCTCTCGGCCCCATAGAAGTGAATGGGGCTGTATCTATCCTCAATTTTGCGGTCATGTGAATGGGGCCTTATAAATTGCCCGGACTTATCCTTTAAGCCAGCTGGTGACAGCACTTAAAAAAAACAAAAGCATACATCCATTGGGTTGGGCGCTGCACTCGGTTAGGACATCAAACTGGTGTATCAAAGATATATATATATATATATGTCTTGACAACAGCCATAGGCCCAGATTCAACAGGTTTTACACCAGAGTAGTTGCGTCAATTAGTAAAGCGAGTGCCAGTGAGGTGTCCATTTCATGAAAATTTGACACGTATTTTTGGATAATGGAACTGGCATAAAGCCTTCTTGAATCTGTGCCTTTTTAAATGTCCTTTCTTCACCTCATGGATTCTGTGGGTGAGGTTGTCTGTCTATTTCACTGTATCCATATCCTACTAGACTAGCTGTAATGTTAGAGGGTTTTTTTTTAACGTTGACTGTCCTGTACTGAGCTACAAAAGATAAAGAGCATAAATTTAGATTCTATTTTGAAGACAGAAGTTTCACCGATTACACTTTTGAATTTAGCGGACGCCTAGGTGCCTAAGTGAAGGCGTCTATGACTGACAAGCGGTGGTGCATTAAAGGGTTAATAAACTCAGCCTGCAGCAAGGGGAAAAAATGGTTCTGCCCGCGGGGTGTTTCTCTTGTGGACACTGTTTCTAATTACCAGCGAGAGGGTGTTTCTTTTAACCAACACCCCTGCGTCCTGGTTGGCTGAAGTGGTGGTAGCGGCTAAGGGGTTAAAAGGATGGCCCTGATAGGGGGACGGCCTCTTTCTCCAGCATCTTGACTGAAAGCTTCCCACCCTCCCTTCCCCATTATTTCATCGTTTTCTTTACTTTTTCTGATTCATTTCTGGTTTGTTTCAGTGTTTTACATTACAAGGCACATCAGAGGTCGGTTGACGATTTCAGACGGAGAAGAAGGCAGACTTGCCCACAGAACGCTGTGGGGCATAGCGCTTCAATACTCCGGGTTATGGTGTTTATGGTCAACAAGTTGAAGTTTTGGAATAAGATAAGAAAATAAAGCTGTGACCGACCCTTACCCGACTTAAGGTGTTGTGTGTTTTATTGGCCGGCTGCGGTGGTTTGGTGGGGGGTTTATAGAGTTCAGTCTCCGCAGTTGCAGTGCCCGGGGTGCCGTGGTTGCTACAGGGGCGACCCTTTCCCCCTCCAGGGCCCTCTAAGGTGATTTTCCTTTATGTCCCAGGGTTACGAGTGCCAAGGGGTATTTAGGCCACTTAAGTCTTTGGTGGGATTGTCATGGTGTTCCTACCTCGTGAGATGAACAGGCCCCAGGCGGTGGCTCCGGCTGCAGAAAATTACTAGTAGTAATAATTGAGGGTCGTCAGATGGGAATGATGCGCAGACTTTTGGGAATGGTCCAACGTAGTTTTATTGACTTAACTTTGAATGCAAATAACTCAGTTCATCCTTCAGCTTGGTGTCTTATACTTGGCAGATGCTTGGAAATTCAAGTTTCAGGCTTCCTGTTCTAAGCTGAGGTTACCTCTTAAAGGGAACCTGTCATCTCCGAAACTCCCCCGGAACTAGAGTAAGAGATGTATAGTGTAAGTGATGCTGAATCCGAATATGTAAGTTTTATCTTCATACTCTCTTATATTCTGACTCTGTGCTCCCACAAACCGGCAGTAAAATGCACTCAGTGGACTCCGGTGCTCACTCACATAATGGAAAGGACTCAAAGAAGAGTCCTCTCAATGTATTTTACTGCCGGTTTGTAGGAGCACAGCGTCGGAATGGAAGTGAGTATGAAGATAAAACTTATATATTCTGATTCAGCATCACATACACTATACACCGCTTACTCTAGTTCAGGGGGTGTTTCGGAGATGACAGGTTCCCTTTAAGTCTGGCTTCCCTTGAGAGTATTGGTGTGCCTTATTGCTGACTATATTACTCTGTCTTTAGGGTACAGCAGAGCTGAAGGTGCTCTGCTGTCCTGCACATGTCCTCCCCAATCAGGGTACAGGGGACAACTCCCTGACTAAACTGTCATTTCCTCCTCACTGCAGGAAGTTGGAAGAACTTAACTTCTCTCCAGCAGAAGGGGTCAGAATGGACTAAGGACCGTACCATTCTGGTAAAACTACATCTGAATCTGCCAGAGTATTTACTGACACCTGCTGGTCCACCAGATACATATAAATGACATTACATACACATATAGACTATTGCGCTACTATGCTGGTACGTTCCTGCCTTGTGAGTAGGGTGTCCGATCTCTGTTATCCCCTCTCAGCAGACGAACAACCTATGTAAACTGCATTAAGCAACCATTTCTGACTGACTCTGAATATTCTGGCCACGAATACCAAAGAAAGCATGGGGGTGTCTTCACTCTGTAATCCCACCATTGTGAAATGATAAGCCCGCAAACGGAAGGGTGGCTTCATTCTGTAATCCCTTCCAAGCACCAAAGCCTGATAATGCTTTACGCTTTGTCACCTTGATGTCTATCAGTAGCTGCAAGTTATTTTTTGCCTGGAGGCGGTGCTCAAGGCCTCAGGACATAGTGAACTAGGAGGAGGAATCTACCTGTCCTACCAGAGTTCCAGTGAGAGACTATTCTCTCCTGACACATATAAGACACATCTATAGCAGCGAGGATAACCCTGAAGGAATAAGAGAAAACTGCTTGTGGCTCTGACACCTGGCTACCATGAACCGTTAGTGTGAAACGCCCTCAGAGGCAGCATATATATCTGAGGTAGAGACAAGTAAGGTGCTAACTATCTGGCTAAGTGCATGACCATACATTAAAGTGCATTGGAGGACACATTGTGGCACCTGCAAAGAAACACACACAATGGGCAATATTCTTGATCGTTGCTGAAAGTTAAAATATTAGTGCAAACATTTAAGTGCAAATATATTAAAAGCATAATATAGGATATCTGTGGTTACATTCAAGTCCATCTTTTCTTCTTCTTTGGCTTGAGACTGGAACAAAGTCCCAAATTCAATTGAAATTTGAAATCCACATGGGTAATAAAATAGGTTATAAATAGCTGAAAAGGTTTCTTGACAAACCCTTTTAAAAGTGATTTTCCAACAACCTGAAAAGGGGGTAAAAAGGATGTGGTGCATAAACATGGGGCAACTTGGATTATTGCAGATGGTGGGAGTCCAGCCACACGTGTCCATCATGTTGGAGACTTAAAACACGGGCAACAGAACAAATTAAAACATAGCCAACAGGTTCTCACCAGTCAGGGCTCAGTCCACGGGGTGGCTCTCATTAGTCCTGTAGTTCTTTGCCAGTACTTGAGTGCGGGCTACCCTTAGTGGAAAGCCGGCACATCCTCCTCGTCGCTGCTGGAGCTAAACGACATAAGAGGGCGCTCCTGCCTCTGATAGGCCTCACGGTAGGCAGGGCCATTCCCCAGCGTCCTCTTAAAGATAGATGTGGCACGACGGGGACGGAGCCGGCGTCTGAAGCGGATGGTGGTGTGTAGCGCTGCTCCGTCATTGATCGCACCAATATAGCGTGGCTTCTTTGCCTGACACCTCCAGCATGGTCAAGATCGGTGGGTCTAAACCTACGGAACCTCAAGGAAACAATAAGAACTCTGTTCCAGCCGGGGAGATGGAGAAATTCATCAAAAAAAACCGCCTCTGCATATGTTGCTCGTGAAACCAAGATGGCGCCGAGCACGCCGAGGTCTTCCAGCTCCCAGCAGCGCGAACCGGAGGGTGAATACAAGGGTAGGGAGACTTCTCCGAGTCACAAAGAACTCCCGATATCTAGGGCTTTCCTAAAAGAAGCTCTATCAGACGTGATTACACCTCTGAGGCTGGATATAGCCGAGGTTAAAGAAGATATTAAACACATTGGGAGACGGGTGGAAATATTAGAGGAGGCCCAAGCTGCAGTGATCAATCACCAGAAAGCTGCTACCGTGAGCATTACCAACTGCCAACTTCACCTAAATGCGTTATATGCCGCTGTTGAAGATCAAGAAAACGGGCAGACGCAATAATTTGCGTTTCAGGGGCATACCCGAATCGGTGGAACAGCAAGATATCACTGAAGTAGTGGTTCAGATCTGCCTGTCCCTGCTAGGTCCTGATTCGGCTCACGACGTGGTAATAGAAAGAGCCCACAGAGCCCTACGTCCAAAGCCCCAGCCAGAAAACCCACCAAGAGACATTATTTGTAAATTTCTGCATTACCCAGTGAAAGAGGCCATTCTAAATCGAGCAAGGAATTCACCCTCTATTCACTGGGAGAATATTGAAATCACAATTTTCCAGGACTTGGCCCAATCCATGCTAAGGAAGAGAAGAGCGTTGAAGCCGCTTACAGACTGGCTCCGGAACCGTAAGATTTTATATAGATGGAACTTTCCTTTTGGGCTCTCATTCCTTTACAATGGTCGCCGTATCACTATCTCGACATATGAAGATCTAGACAAGGCCTTTGACCATTTAAATTTGGAGCCGTTACAGATTGAGAACTGGGATACAGTCCAAGACCTCAACAAGCTGCCAGATGTTCCTACTGTTACCCCATGGGAGACCCCTCGTCTTACCAAGCAACAAAGAGGGAAAAGAAATCAGAGATCTTCTACTCCAAGGCGTCTACAGCTGGAAGATCAATGAAGAAAATCTTTGCCTGACAAGGAGCGGTATTTACTGCTTATGTGGAACAGACTTAGTAGTAACCATGGGCTACCATGTATATTATCCTTACCTTAAATAGGTTTCTCACAACCTGGACACATCCTCCTTATTTCATCTTTTATCCTCTATCTTTTATTTCTATTCCATTTCTGCACTGTCCTTCTCCTTGCCCTCCCACTTTGTTTTACAAGCTCAATACATAAATTTTTGCTGATTACTCTCTGTTTCAGTATATTACTAGATTAATCCATGCTGGTCCTGTCCTCTGTTGGCACCTGGGTGCGTAATGGCGGTCTATGACCTTTCTCCCATACACAATGCTCTGTATGGTTTCCTACTGGTTTACTGTTTTTTCAAGTTTACTATGTTCTGGTTTGTTTCATTTGTTTAACCTTGAATTGTTCCTTTCTCACAGATGGACAGCATTATCTGTATTACATAGGCAAGAGTGGTCTGCGGACGTTGGAGGAATAGAAGCTACACCTCTGGAGGCTGAGTACTATTTTTTGATTTTTTTAATGGGTTTCCTGGGCCTTGCCCCCTTCCTACTCATCTGCTGGAATGGGTGATTTATGTATTTCATCTTTCAATGTGAAAGGCTTTAATTCCCCATCAAAGAGATGTCAAATCTTCTCTTATTTGAAATCTAAACAGTGTTCGGTGGTGATGCTGCAGGAAACTCATTTTAGATTTAATAAATACCCTAACTTGGCATACGCCTGGTTCTCCCAATGGTTTCACTGTGGGTCTGATTCATCTGCCTCCAGGTGTGTTAGCATTGGCTTTAGAAAGGATGTACCTTTTACCTATTCCTCTCACGTTCAAGATACAGATGGTAGATATATTCTACTCAAAGGTACCATAGCTAATCAAATGTACACATTTGTGAATGTTTATGCTCCCAACACTGGTCAAGTCTCTTGGTTGGATACAATCCTAGTATTACTTGAATCATTTCAAGAGGGAGTAGTGGTGTTTGGAGGTGATTTTAACCTTGTCATAGATCCAGCACTGGACTCTACCTCACAGAAATCTGCGATTTCAAATAAAGCACTACGCCATCTTAAAAAATCTCTACAGCGCCTTTCGCTGTACGATGTATGGAGATTGATAAATTCCTCTGAACGTGATTATACTTACTTCTCAGCGGTTCATGGTTCCTATCAGAGGCTTGATTATATTTATGTTGCTAAGGAACATTTACATTTATGCTCATCTCCCTACATAGGTACTATGCACTTGTCTGACCATTCTCCTGTGTTCCTTTTTATTAAGGCTCCTTCGATGGTTTCAAAGGAGTTCAAGTGGAGACTTAATGAACAACTGTTATCTCCGGGGATTCAGTTACAGCGGGTAAAGGGGTTGTTAGAAGAATTTTTCCAGCTTAATGCACTCCCTGACACTTCTCCTCACGTTTTATGGGACGCTCATAAGGCTTACATGAGGGGACAGTTCATTAGTTTAGGCGCTCAACTTAAACGGGAAAGGAAAGCTAAACTGGACAACCTCCTCCTACAAATAGGCCGTTTGGAAACCTTACATAAACGAACCTTGTTAAACTCTCATCTGTCTGCACTGACTGATTTAAGAGCTCAGGTGAAGACCCTGTTAAATACTTCTTCAGCGAAGATATACCTTCACTCCCAATTTAAATACTATGCACATGGAGACAAGGCCTCCAAATTCATGATGCATCGCTTAAAACAAAGACGTTCCCAAAATTATATACATAAAGTAAATGTTCCTGGTAGAGGAGAGGTCTTTCATACCCCCGCTATAGCAGAACAGTTCCAAAAATTTTATTATTCACTCTACAATCTGAGAGACTCAGAAACGCCCAACCGAGATACCCTTCCTACCTCTGAAGTCATCTCCTCTTACCTTGCCTCCTTATCACTGCCCACTCTCTCTGATTCCCAAAGAGAGGACTTATCTTCCCCTTTTTCTTTGGAGGAACTAACTAATGCTATCAAACTTCTCCCTAATGGGAAAAGTCCCGGCCCAGATGGTTTCCCAGCCCTTTATTATCGCTCCCTTCACTCTTAGTCCCCTTTCTACTCCCCATTTGCAATAGCTCCCTGTCTGGTGCCCCCATGTCAATTGACATGACCAGGGCGCATATTTCTCTGATCCCTAAAGAAGGTAAAGACCCAGCTAACTGTGTCAATTACAGACTGATCTCTTTATTAAATTTAGATCTGAAATTAATGGCAAAAATGCTGGCCGTGCGTCTCTCATCACTTCTTCCTACGTTGGTCAACAGAGATCAGGTGGGATTTATAAGAGGAAGAGAAGGAAGAGACAATACAGCCAGAGTGCTTAATGCTATTTTCCATTCTAAAAAATATAAAAGACCTCTCGTCCTTCTCAGCACTGATGCTGGGAAGGCTTTCGATAGAGTGAATTGGCATTATATGAGACATGCACTGCTTGCGTTTGGCTTACCGCACCCATACATTGAGGCTGTATTTTCAATGTATACGAATGCTTCAGCTTCTATAATAATTAATGGCACTTTATCCCCTTCTTTCACTATTGGCAATGGCACCAGACAGGGTTGCCCACTTTCCCCTCTCCTTTTTGTGCTAGTAATGGAGACACTGATGCAATGCCTTAGGGGACGACGGGAAATACAAGGAGTTTTTATGGGTGGAAGTGAACATAAGGTAGCTGCATTTGCAGATGACTTACTGATCTTGACGACCAACCCAGCCCATTCTCTTCCTTGTATTTACCATATTATTGAACAATTTAGCTCCCTCTCTGACTTTAAAATTAATATGAATAAGTCTTATGTTCTCAGTATTGATCTACCACCCCTATTACATTCTACACTTAAAGCGGCTTCTCCTTTAACTGGGACTCTCCACATATT
>ONZH01015947.1:0-31838 GCA_900303285.1 Rhinella marina
CAGACTTGGTCTGCTTAATTGCAACCCAGACAAATGTCGCACAGAGATTTTTGTAATGTAGCTGTTTCAGTGACAGCAAAAGACCTTTTTTAATTACATGACGTACAGAATGTGTCACCTGGACAGAAAATACGGATTGTGCTTTGTATATAGGTGGATAAGTTAGAGCTAAATTACGTATGTTATTACGTACCGTGCAGTATGGAGCAATTACACTGAAACTTTTAGATTAGGCAGACTTGGTCTGCTTAAGTGCAACCCAGACAAATGTCGCACAGAGATTTTTGTAATGTAGCTGTATCAATGAGAGCAAAAGACCTTTTTTAATTACGTGACGTACAGAATGTGTCATCTGGACAGAAAATACGGATTGTGGTTTGTGGTGACTGGACAGCTGAACTGTGACACACAGAATGGTTCCACACTGCTGTATGAAATGGATTTGTATGAGATAAAACAATAAAAAAAAAAATTGTTATATATGGCGATAGCTGCACTACTAGTGCCAGCCAGCCCAGCCCAGAGACAAAAAAAGTGTCTTGTAGCCCTTAGAAGGGCTGTTGAGTTCTTTTGAGATCACTCCTGCCTAACAGAGAACTAAATCCAGGCCCTAACACTCTCCCTGAAACGCAGCAGATCTGTCCCTAACGACATCCAGACAGCATCTGAGCCGAGCACTGCGGGCAGTCACTAGTATATTCCAGGGTCACCTGATCAGGCCAGCCAACCCCTGCTATCGACATGTAAGGGCCCCACGTGATGCTGGGTGTACCGCAGAGTCTCCTGGCTTGTGATTGGCTGAGTTTATAGGCGCCAAAAATTCAAAATGCGGGAGATGCCATTTCCTCGAGCATGGTGAGATGCTCGTCCGAGCATCAAGCACTTACGAATACCGTAATGCTCGAACGAGCACCAAGCTCGGACGAGCATGCTCGCTCATCTCTAATCTTGTTCCATCAAATCCAACTAAAGCCAGACTGAAGCTTAGCAAGAAGCACAAAGAGCAATATAGTATAACAGGACTTGCACGTCAAAGAGAACTTCAAAGGAACAAGGAAACCTAACAACTAAAATTCAATAAGTTTTTCTAATCTAAGACAGCATCTCCAATTTACGGTATATTCTCCATCCCACCTGTAACAGAACACTTGCCATTCTGTAGCCTCAAGGACAGGACATCTCTAAGATTGTTACCAGTGATATAATAAAGCTACAGATTGATAGACTTTTTAAACAAAGGCTCCTAGATAAGATATACAGACTATATCAAGTTTTCTCGACATCATGAGAAGGTGTTAACACATGGTTTAATTTATCATCCTGGAACACACAAGTAGCTCTATAGGTGATCTAATAAAATGAAAATATGAGATCAAGAAGAAGAAAAAAAAGAATGAGACCAAAGTGTGCTTGAGAAAATCTGGTAGAAATATATGTCATGTCCTTTGCTATTCTTCAGAGAAAATCATGATATCCTAAAAGTGCAGTGTTTCAATCAGAGGTTATTAGACACATAAGGCGTGTTCACATCTATGCTGTTTTTGTTCCTGTGTTCTGTTCTGTTGTAGAAATAAAATTAAAAAAAATGGCAGCACCAGATCAAATGATCAAAAGTCTCACCGTTGCACAGGAACTCCCCCTCCACTGATCTCGCCATGTAACCGGACTACGTATATTGCATTACCGTTCGTGCTTCACACCGGTGTCTCTGACCCCCATGAGTTAGTTGCCTATTCCAAGACGTAGCGGCATAGTAGCTCTCCTCCAGTGACCAGATCCCTATATAAGGTTTAAAGGGTGAAAAACAGGGGTGTGCCAGGATAATGCTCTTTGGGACAGCTCAAGGTCAAACTGATTAGTTGGCAACATTGGTCCACAGCCATAGTCCATAACAGAATCTATCGGTTTTCCATCAGGGAACCTGGTATTTTACAGAATAAAGTTGCATAGCATGTTGAATATGCAATGGTGCAATGGCCAGGGATTTTTTTTTGTACTCCTGTTTATATGTAATTTGGCATGGATTGAATAAAGTCATTGAAACAGGACTGGTGAGTGCTGCTTTATGTATTCTTATGAGGCGCTTAAATGATCATTCTGCAATGGAGGCCTCCTCTAACACGACTGTGAATAACCCCTTCACCCCCTATGACATACCGCAGCACAGCTTCATTTCACTGGATCGGACCATTAATTGGGACCTTGCTGCAATTCCCTGCACAGCTGAAGGCTGGGGCCCTGCAGTGCTGGGAAAAACAGTGAGGTAGATGCTGAGCTAAACTGGTGTTATGGCCAGATTGGTCACAGGGGTTGTCTCACTTCAACAACTGAAATGTATTATGAAGAGAAAACATATATATACAAGGCATATACAAGGCACTTACTAATGTATTGTGATTGTCCATATTGCCTTCTTTGCTGGCTTGATTCATTTTTCCATCACAATATACACTGCTCATTTCCATGGTTACGACCACCCTGCAATCCAGCAGCAGTGGTCACGTTTACACGCTATAGGAAAAAGCACCAACTTCTCTGGTGGCTGAGACTGTGGGAGCACACATAGGCTAGTGCTTTTTCCTATAGTATGTATGCACGACCACCACTGATGGATTGCAGGGTGGTCCTAACCATAGGATGAGCAGTGTATAATGTGATGGAAAAATGAATCGTCAGCAAAGGGAGAAATAAGGATAATAACAGTACATTAGTAAGTGCCTTGTATTAACTTCCGCTACATAATAAATGCTAAATGTATTTGTTGAAGTGAGACAGCCCCTTTAAGGTCCCAGAAGTTGATCAGCAATATACCTTTAGTGGATTAGAATACCCCTTTAATAATGGATGAAGTTACTCTTTGGATTGCTACTGCAGCAGCCCCGAGAGAAGGCGAGGTTAGGAGGAGTGGTAGTGGCTATGATGGTGGTAGTAGTACTCGCAGTTCATATAACAATCTTCACACTTTTTTTCCCTGGTCTGCGCAGTGAATGGATGGCACACCCTTCAGGGCACACCCTGCCTGGTGTTAGGTGGGGTGCCCTTGATGATTGTTGTGTGGTAGGGTGGAAGGCAGGAGAACTGATGTATTTGCTGGCGGATAATGAAGAATATGAGCAGACCCAGCTTAGTGATAACAAAGAACAGGTTCTTTACTGCGGATGATGGGTGAAGCAGTATAAATAAATAGCAGTAACAATCTTGGGGTATTCCCCGGAGCTTGCTTTTTCCAATGATGGTGGTAGTAGCCCTGAGTCTACCTCTAAATACTTTGTAATCTTCCCAAATTGACCACACACAAGCAAAACTCTTTTAATCAGTACTGCAGGTCCCACAGCACAGTGCAGATCCTCAAATGGATGGCCAAACAGTGCACAGTCCCTTATGGTCCTAAACAGTCTGCAGATATCTGTCCTCTTTCCCTCAGGAGTTTGACGATTGTTGTGCAGGGATGGAGAACCTCTTGTAGTAGGCCTCACACTACACAGGAACATGCAACTCTGCACATTTTGGTTGCTTAGGCTGGATTTACTGGATGATGCAATCAGACTTCCAAGCTCCTCCCTCAGAGGAGAAAGGTCCAGCCCTGAGTAGCGCAGGATAACTAAGCTATGCCATCTATATACAGCTCTTGCAATCACACTCAAAGTATGGAAAGTACATTAACCCTTTAAGAAATAATTAACAATGGTCGACTTGGGCACTGCACTGCCATCTATCTGAAGTTAAACTATACCATTTTTTCTGTTGGCATTTACCATTAATGTCCTCATCCTGTCTAATTTCTCCAGAAATTTGTTGGCGCTAAAAATGTGTGTACACACTAGAAAAACATTTTTAAAGGTCAGCTTGGTTTCTCCCTATAGTATATCATTCCCCATCTTCTCAGCTGCTAAAACAGTAACTAACAATTTAAAGCAGCAGATATGAAATACAAGCCTTATGCTGTGCTGAGGTTTTAAAGCACATTTATGGGAAATGAAGGAGAAAATTGTCATTTTTCTAACTACTGAATTCTGTTCAGAAAGTGTTTTACTATTTAATGCTTCAGTTGGATTTTACACTTTATACTTTGTTCCCTTGAGCTACCGAACCACAAATTAGTTAATGTGGAGTTTGCCGATTGGGGATTACAGCATGATCGCTGCTTGCTACAACTTCCTAATGGATTTCAAATTCATTTTTCATTTTTTCCATTGCTATTATTTCAGGTAGAGCTTGGACTTAGCAACATGACAAGTTTTTAAGCATCGTAGAGAAGTGCCATATAGGTTTACTGCAAAACTGATGTGTGGTGTAATTCATGAGAATATTGCAATGACTAAATGCTTGTGCTGTATATAATTATCCCTCTGTTCAAGGGGTTTTCTGGTTTTAGGTAAATAAAGATTAAAGGGCATCGGTTGCTTTATGATGCCCTCCCTGAGTGATAAGTGTACATAATGCCTGAGTTGTCTGGATAGTGCCACCAACAGCCGCCATATTACTGTGCTTAGAAAATAAAAGGTGTAAATCATCAGTGGGAGGGCACAGCTCATTAGGAGTTCTCCAGGAATTATGAGAATGAAAATACTTAAATATTATTTTATTATAAATATATTCCCAAATACTTTTCATTATTTGTAATGGTTCATTTTGCCTGGGAAGCATCAGGACCAGCAGGCAATGGGAAGTAAACACAGCTCCCTTCTGCTGAGGTGGTGGAGCCCTGACTGCTGGAGAAGGGGTGGGGACCACTGGGAGATGAATCAGGCTGTACAACTACATTAGCACTATGGTTTTCCCAGGCAACTTTATGTTCACCCTGCCCCTTTCTCACAGGCAAGCTGCCACCCTCACCACCTGATGATGATGTAGCCCCCTCTTCATCCTGCTTCCATGTGCGATCAGCTACATCATCGCCCACTACTGTCTGCTCGTCACTTTTGTCACCCTCACAAGTCTCATGGCCGCGTCCCTGACAGCTGGCAACACCTGCTCCCATGCGACTGTCATTGTTGCTACTTGCATGCCTACAGGAGGAAGCAGCGGACCTCTGCTTCAAATCTGGACTGCCCAGTAGTTGCAGACTGTCCTCAATAATACAATAATATCTTCCTCGATAAAAAGCGGAGCGGAACGGAGCAGAGCCAGTGGCAAAAATGACTTACCTGGCAGAAGGAGCAGCACAGAGCAACACACAACTGCTGGATGACAGTGGCAGCTCTGCCTGTTGCCGCAGCTGCTGCTACAACCTCCCCCCCCCCCGACCTTATTCTGCTGCTACCTCTGGTGGCTACAGCAACATTTTTGCCACTGCTCGTTTCTTTGGAGGGCCCAGGCAACTGTCTGTTGGACATACTGTACTGTAAAACTAACTGCATATGTAAAATGAGTTATTCTGTGTCAATGTGGACACCCAATAGTAGAACTTGACAGCTTATTGACCCCAATTTGAGAATCAAGACCTAATTGAATTGCTTATCTATTAAACCATGTGAACACCCCAATAACAGTGGAACTAGACAGCTTATTGACCCCAATTTGAGAATCAAGGTATAATTGTATTGCTTATGTAGTCTCCCTATGCTCATCCTATTCTATCCCTTCAGTGCAGAAAAACTCTCCCTACGATCACACTATTCCTGCACCGTTCCTACACACTCCCTATACAATATTACTCAATTAAAAGCTTTTAGCAACACTGTCCCTAGCGCTTGTCACGTCTGTCTCCCTATGCTCATCTCACAGTAAAATGTCGAATAACGCACAGGATGAGGCTTTTTAAGGGCTGTGACATCACAGGGGCTGGCTAGCTGCTGATTGGCTGTCTGCATGGCATTATGAGCGACCTCGCATTCCTGGGCTTTTTACTTTCACTTTGTAAGTAGTCAACACAAGAATGATTCAAAGAGTTCAAGAGGGGCCTGGATGTATTTTTGGAGTGTAAGAATACTACAGGTTATAGTTACTAGAGAGGAGTTATTGATCCAGGGAGTTATTCTGATTGCCTGATTGGAGTCGGGAAGGAATTTTTTTCCCCTAAAATGGGGAAAATTGGCTTCTACCTCACAGGGTTTTTTTGCCTTCCTTTGGATCAACTTGCAGGATAACAGGCCGATCTGGATGGACAGATTTATTTTTTCTGCCTTATAAACTATGTTACTATGTTATCAGACAATTACTTACTTGTGTTTTGGAGTAAAGCAAGGGATGAAGGATGAAGTGTATAGTTGGGTTTCGTCAGCATAGAGATGTTAACAAAAGCCAAATCTACTGATAGTGTGTCCGATGGGAGCTGTGTACAGGCAGAAGAGTAGAGGACTTAGTACTGAACTCAAAGGAATGCCAACATCAAGATGAAGAGGAGAAGGAGTAGAACCAGCAAATGATACCCTAAAGTAGCAGCCAGAGAGATAGGAAACGAATCAGGAGAGCAGTGTCCTTTAGGCCAATTGAATGGAGCATGCTGAGAAGGAGTTGGTGGTGTACGGTATCAAACGCTGCAGAGAGATGCAGAAGAATCAGTAGAGAATAATCTCCATTTCTTTTGCACAGGCCTCTATATAACTTCAGCACATCCAGCGTTGATTTTAAATGTTAGACAGCTTCCTTGCTGTTTTACATTTAGATCATTTTCTACACCTAAACCAGGCATAGAAAATGATGAATGAGATGGGCCTGCCGGCCCATCCATTTCCCTACTCACACCACATCCCCTTTTTTAGACCTGGAGTAAGCGGGGCAAGAAGTTGCAGATTCTGCCGCACAATGACATGCGACAGAATCAGCACCAGATATATGCCACAAAAGTGGAATATATCTGGTCACAAGTGATCCCCTATGAGTCCTTGGAGGCTATAGGGGGTTATATACCAAGCTTCAGGGCAACCGGAGCAACTTTGGTACAGCCTGTATCAATTCGGGTTCGAACCAAACTTTTTCAAAAATGTGGCGATCCTGAACTATCAATTAAATAAGCAAGGTTTATATAAAAGTCATGTAGTACAGGATCTACAAGGCACAGATTTTGAATACAGAATATAAAATTTAATCAGTCCAGAGTGCCATGGTTACCTGGTCCCAATATTTTATTAAAAGGGGTTCTCCGGGCTAACAACATCAGAGCTACCACTAAGAACAGAGTCAGAAGTACAGCTCCATACAAAGTGTAGTGAATGGGATTTGAATGGAGCTGTGCTTCTGACTCTTGTTCTCAGTGGTAATTCAAACATAGGAAGCTATAGATAACTGCTGATTATTTGGGGAACCTCATGAATGATTAATATCAAGTTCCTATTCTTCACATAAAAGGTTCTGCTGTGTTTTTATTATAGGTTTTATTTGTTGCAGAGCCTCCGAATACAAAGAGGCAGTTCCTGCCCAGTTCCTTTTGTGTCCCCACACAGCGGTTATTTCTCTTTAGTGCCCCCTTAATAACAGAATACTTCCTTAGTGTCCTCACAAGTAATGCTCTTTTAATGCTCCCACACATTAGTAATGCTCCTTTAATGCTCCCAAACTAGTAATGCAACTTTAGTGTCCCTGCAATACCCGAGATGGGGTATCTGCAACTGTTTGTTATATTTGTACTAATGTCATATTATGTGTTATGTATCCACAGTACTCTTCAGGAATTAAAAGGTTTGGTTGGCATAGGGAATGGAACTTACCTTTCCATTCCTCCCTTCTTAGTAGTAGAAGTGGGCTGGTCTGACTTTCTGCCAGGAGGAGGAGCTCTGTAGAGTTCTGAAGAGAGTTAGCTTAGCAAGCCTGGATTGAGGGAGCATGTCCATCTGCTCCGACGACTAGGGCCTTGGTACTAAAGATTGAGCATGTCTGTGAGGACCACTACTCCAGGGAGACTGCAGGGTCCCAAACCACCAGAAGATCTTCAAGCTGCAGCATTTACAGACAGCATTATGGTCAGCATTACAGCTATACAGACTCTGCTGCAGGTGAGGGGATAAGATGTTAAGACACCCATCACCACAATTTAGGGCAAGCAAATGCAAAAGCATTTTCCAAATGGACAACTATAGCGACATGGGCCAGATAATTTCTGTTAGCCATCGTAAATTAGTAGAGAGTGAGAAGGACTACTCTAGAGTGCTATTGTCTTGCCTGCTACCATAACTCATCATCTGGGGATAGAGACGTTTCACACCACTTTTTCACTGCCCCGAACCTCAGGGAGCCATGGCCTGAGCAAGTACACCATGACACAGCATCTCATCAGGGCCACTACTACTCCCATCCTCTGCATGGATCCTCAGCGACTCGCTGAGTCCCCACAGAGTGAGAAAGCCCTGTAATTGCCCTCACACAATAGTTATGCCCACTTAGTGTCCCACACAATATTTAAGCTCCCTTAATGTCCCTTTATAGTAGAATGCTCCCTTAGTGCCCCTCACACAGTAGAATGTCCCATAAGTGCCCCTAACAGGGGTTATGCCCATAAGTGCCCCCTTACAGTATGAATGACCCCTCAGTGTCCCCATTACAATAGTGTTGCCTCCTTGATGACTGCTCACAATAGTGCCAATCCCTCAAAATAGTGCTGCCTCTTTAGTGCTCCCCTCACAACAGTGCTGCTTTCTTGATGCCCCCTCACAATAGTGCTACGCCCTTAGTACCCCCTATAGTAGTGCGGCCCACTTAGTGCTCGCTCGCAATAGTGCTGCCCCCTTAGTGCCCTATGACAATAGTGCTGCCCCCTTAAAATAGTGATACCCTCCTCTGACAGATCCCGGATGGTTAAGAGGTATGACATCACTAAAAAAGTTCCATTTATTTTTTCTTCAAAAAGATGTTTGGCAGCAGCCCTGATTTGTATCCTTAGGAAGAACACACACCTTTTTTATAAACGACTAAAAGTATTTGAAGCAACCTCACAATGTTAGGATTAAAACATTTCTTTAATCTGTAAAGTAAATTTGTTCAAAATCAGTAATGTCTTTTATTATTAGCTTTGACATCCTTGGAGTATAACTGTATACATCCCTCAATAATTTTATCAGCAGACTTGGCTTTTCAAAAGATGTGACATTTTCATGTACATAAGCGTAAATGATACATTGGATAGGTGGACTGCTGTGATTACTGCCTAGACTGACGGAAATATCGTCCTTTACTCCTCCACATATCAAGAAATGTCAGTATGTTGACCTTTCTAACAAATGTATGGGCTGAGCAAGTAAACTTAAGTAAATAATTGGGGATATGAGAAGGTCAACATCACTTTTTGAGCTCTACTTCACTTATATTACTAACCTCATACACAGCACATATTGATTTGCAAATATTTGTCTTGCAGAGGATTAAAATGAAGTAGCTGTGCCAGCTGGGACTATAAAACATAAAAAGTGCCGCACTTATAAAAAGAATGATGTGAGGCTTAGCAATACATAAATAAGTCTTGAACAGGATTTCCTTTTTCTCTTATTTTTTAACATATTAGGATTAGCAAATTAACCCTACAATGTAAGACCCTTAAAGGGGTTGTCCGCATTATGAAAAAAAAAGTATAGTACAGTAAATCTGATGGGCAGCAATTTAAAGGGAGTCTGTCACCTCATTTTCACCTATATAACTAACAGCACTGCCCCACAGAAGATTGCATACATATCCCAGACATACCTGTGTGCACTGTGTGTCTGTATTACATGTCAAGAAAAAGCACTTTTATTCTGCTGTAAAACAGCTCCCAAGTGCCCGGCTGAAAGTGAAACTAAAAACAGCTTTCTCTCCTGACTCGATTTCTAACAGCTATATCTGCTATTAATCCCAAGACATGAGCAGCTAAAGCTGCCCTCCCCCCTCCAGTCTGGTTTGCAGCAGCAGCAGAGCCGGGCACTTGGGAGCTGTTTTCCTGCAGAATAAAAGTGCTTTTTCTGAACGAGGAATACACACACACAGTGCACACAGGTATGTCTGGGATGTGTATGCAATTGTCTGTGGGGCACTGCTGTTAGCTATATAGGTGAAAATGAGGTGACAGACTCCCTTAAAGCAAGTTTTAGGCAAAAAAATCTATATTTCCTAATTTCCCTAGTTCTCCTCTGGCCTTTGTTTACATGCAGTAATAACAATCTCTGCCCCTCCCCCTGCTCTGTAAAGGGAGTGAATACAAGTGCTGCCCTGAGTGACATGTCTGCAGGAATGCTCAGCAGCATGTTGTATGTGTAGGACTACAAGTCCCAGCTGTACAATGAAACTGCTGCTACACATAAGATCTTCCCCATACCTTTCTTGTACAATACAATACTCTTCAGTCAGCTCTGTGTCTGTAGGGTGAGGAGAGCAGATCCTGTGTCTCTTTACATCTGCAGCTGCTGTTGTAAAGCCTTTAGTGTGTTCTGGCTGAAGGGGTTAATGTTTTATCTGAAAGAATACAAGGAGAGAGCAGATAGCAGCAGCGGCAGAGCAGGGGGGCGTGGCCAGCACAGTGATGTCTCGTGTACAGGCTGTTATCTCTTGGTGCACAAATACAAGATTAGCAGGCAGGGAAGGTGATATCACAGGTCATGTGACCCTGAATGAAATCTGATAAACCAGCAAGTTTAGAAGCAGAAAATGTATGGAAAAGGTGTTGTATTTGACTAGTTAGAAACATACAAAGGACAAAAAAATAACTTGGACAACTCCTTTAAAGAGGCTCTTTCATCAGGATCAACCCTATTAAAGCAGACATACTGTCTGGTAGGGCTCATTGTGCTGATTAAAACCATACATTTATTTTGTCTGTATGCTAAACAGCTGCAGAGAAATCTGTGTTTTTATTCATACGCAAATGAGAAGTTCAAGCACCAGGAGGTGAGGCTGAATCCTTTGAGCACTGCTTTGTAACATCCCCTGTAATCTGCACACCTTCACCTTGATTGACAGGGCTAGACATGCTGAGGGCAGAGCCCTGTTAAAGAGCTGTGTGCTAGCATGTCAATATCATTTACACTATGTACTATAGCTTCACCACACTTAGATCTGCTCAGAAAGCTAATATACATATTACTGCTTTATTTACAGGCACAGTATATGATTATAAAGACATCAGTAATATGCGTTAGCTTATAAGCACAGAAAAGATAGGTTTGTCTGTATGGTAATGTTATAGCTTGGTGGTTAAGTAAATAAGAGGTCCCATGTTTGAATCTTAGAAGAAACTTTAAAGTTTTTTTTTCTTCAAACATTTTCTTCTTCCGCATTTAACCTATATTAAAAAAAACTATATCCTTATCATATTGAGAATGTTTTTTTCAGAAAGCTAATAAATACTGTTTTTTATAGTCATTGGTTGTGTCTATGAATAAACTAGTAATAGGTTTTAGCATAAACACTTTTATCAATATAGTAAAGCATTTTTAATAATTAATTATTATATATGATTATATATTATTTATAATAGTATAGCTTTTTAATATGGGTTCAATAAAAGAGAAAAATAAAACTTATATCAGTCTCTCCTGGGCCTTGAACCTAGGATTTCTACATGCATGATAGACCACTCTACAGCCAAGTTATAACTTTACCATATAGAGGAGCCTGTTTTTTGTATGCTTATAAGCCAACACATATCACTGGTGTCTTTACAATCATATATTGTGCTTGTGAATAAAGCAGTGATATGTAGATTAGCTTTCTGAGCAGATCTCAGTGTGGTGAAGCTACAGTATATACTGTATATGATATCTACATGCTAGCACACAGCTCCTGGACACAGCTCTGCCTTCAGCATATCTAGCCCTGTCAAAGGTGTTCAAAGCGGTGCTCAAAGTGTTCAGACCCGCCTCCTGGTGTTCGAAATTGTCATTTGCATATGAAGAAAAAAACTGATATTTCAGTAGCTGTATCATGCAGACAAAAGAAAGGTATAGTTTTAATCAGTGTGATGAGCTCTACCAGGCTGTATGTCTGGTTTAATAGGGATGATCAGGGTGGGCTGGAGTATGTGAGTATGTATGTATGTATGTCTGTATGTATGTATGTCTGTATGTATGTATTTCTGTGTAGCCGGATCCGGAATGACCCCCTATTGCAAGTCAATGGAGGAAAGATCCGGATTACTGGTGTGTCACACCAAACGGATCCGTCCCCATTGACTTGCATTGGGGGTCATTCCGGATCCGGCTTGGTGCGGATTCCCGGACCGGAGAGGAAACCGCAGCATGCTGCGGTTTGTTCTCCGGTCTGAAGATGGAACGGAATGCTTTCAGGAGCGCTCCGTTGTCTTCAGTTCAGTTTTGTCCCCATTGACAATGAATGGGGACAAAACTGAAGCGTTTTTTTCCGGTATTGAGCCCCTATGACGGAACTCAATACCGGAATTTAAAAACGCTAGTGTGAAAGTAGCCTAATCCGAGAAGCGACACAAGTAAGGAAATTTGTCTGTGTCTGCCATCATATAGCTGTCTGTATACCTAATTCTCACTAAACTGTAGTTTGTTTGTTACTATTAGAAATATATTGGCTAGAGCAAGAGATGTAGATGGTAGAAAGTTTTTAATACCATTGTACTCTATGTATAAAAAGTATTGCCCTCCACACACCCTACCACTCAGAACATGCATATATTATATAATGTGTCAGCTCGACATCCTTATATTGTATTAGATGTTTCTTTCAGGTTTTGAAGTTTGATGTGTCAGTTTGAGCAGTAGATGGTTCAGTAGTCAAATACTTATATGTATGTATAAACATTATACTGTAATCCTTTCATCATTGCAAGCTTCAGATGGTCTTGCATATTGCATATACAGTACAGACCAAAAGTTTGGACATACCTTCTCATTCAAAGAGTTTTCTGTATTTTCATGACTATGAAAATTGTAGATTCACACTGAAGGCATCAAAACTATGAATTAACACATGTGGAATTATATACTTAACAAACAAGTGTGAAACAACTGTAAATATGTCTTATATTCTAGGTTCTTCAAAGTAACCACCTTTTGCTTTGATTACTGCTTTGCACACTCTTGGCATTCTCTTGATGAGCTTCAAGAGGTAGTCACCTGGAATGGTATTCCAACAGTCTTGAAGGAGTTCCCAGAGATGCTTAGCACTTGTTGGCCCTTTTGCCTTCATTCTGCAGTCCAGCTCACCCCAAGGTTCAGGTCTGGTGACTGTGGAGGCCAGGTCATCTGGCGTAGCACCCTATCACTCTCCTTCTTGGTCAGATAGCCCTTACACAGCCTGGAGGTGTGTTTGGGGTCATTGTCCTGTTGATAAATAATTGATGGTCCAACTAAACGCAAACCGGATGGAATAGCATGTCGCGGCATTCTCTTGATGAGCTTCAAGAGGTAGTCACCTGAAATGGTTTTCACTTCACAGGTGTGCCCTGTCAGGTTTAATAAGTGGGATTTCTTGCCTTATAAATGGGGTTGGGACCATGAGTTGTGTTAGGCAGAAGTCAGGTGGATACACAGCTGATAGTCCTACTGAATAGACTGTTAGAATTTGTATTATGGCAAGAAAAAAGCAGCTAAGTAAAGAAAAACGAGTGGCCATCATTACTTTAAGAAACGAAGGTCAGTCAGTCCGAAAAATTGGGAAAACTTTGAAAGTGTCCCCAAGTGCAGTCGCAAAAAACATCAAGCGCTACAAAGAAACTGGCTCACATGAGGACCGCCCCAGGAAAGGAAGACCAAGAGTAACCTCTGCTGCGGAGGATAAGTTCATCCGAGTCACCAGCCTCAAAAATCGCAGGTTAACAGCTCACATTAGAGACCAGGTCAATGCCACACAGAGTTCTAGCAGCAGACACATCTCTACAACAACTGTTAAGAGGAGACTATGTGCAGCAGGCCTTCATGGTAAAATAGCTGCTAGGAAACCAGTGCTAAGGCAACAAGCAGTAGAGACTTGTTTGGGCTAAAGAGCACAAGAAATGGACATTAGACCAGTGGAAATCTGTGCTTTGGTCTGATGAGTCCAAATTTGAGATCTTTGGTTCCAACCACCGTGTCTTTGTGCGACGCAGAAAAGGTGAACGGATGGACTCTACATGCCTGGTTCCCACCGTGAAGCATGGAGGAGGAGGTGTGATGGTGTGGGGGTGCTTTGCTGGTGACACTGTTGGGGATTTATTCAAAATTAAAGGCATATTGAACCAGGATGGCCACCACAGCATCTTGCAGCGACATGCTATTCCATCCGGTTTGCGTTTAGTTGGACCATCAATTATTTATCAACAGGACAATGACCCCAAACACACCTCCAGGCTGTGTAAGGGCTATCTGACCAAGAAGGAGAGTGATAGGGTGCTACGCCAGATGACCTGGCCTCCACAGTCACCAGACCTGAACCTTGGGGTGAGCTGGACTGCAGAATGAAGGCAAAAGGGCCAACAAGTGCTAAGCATCTCTGGGAACTCCTTCAAGACTGTTGGAATACCATTCCAGGTGACTACCTCTTGAAGCTCATCAAGAGAATGCCAAGAGTGTGCAAAACAGTAATCAAAGCAAAAGGTGGCTACTTTGAAGAACCTAGAATATAAGACATATTTTCAGTTGTTTCACACTTTTTTGTTAAGTATATAATTCCACATGTGTTAATTCATAGTTTTGATGCCTTCAGTGTGAATCTACAATTTTCATAGTCATGAAAATACAGAAAACTCTTTGAATGAGAAGGTGTGTCCAAACGTTTGGTCTGTACTGCATATTGCATATTATTGTTATCTAAGGGCCATTGAGCCAACCTAGCTGAGAAGCTATTGGACCTTCTAATATAATGGCAGATTTTGTATTGAGAGCAGCATGTACACTTAAATATTATACTTTTCTTATTAACAACTGTGTCTGTTTAATATGTGGAATCAACCATACAGTAATTCAAAGCATAGGTTGTGCGTACGGCAGTGATGTGTCAATTGAGTACCAAACAATGGAAAATCTACTCCTTTTTCAGTTTACAAGAAATATACAGGTGCATCTCAATAAATTAGAAAACCACTGAAAAGTTAATTTATTTCAGTAATTCAGTTCAAAAAGTGAAACTCATATATTAAATAGATTCATTACACGGTGATCTATTTCAAGCTTTTATTTCTGTTAATGTTGATGATCATGGCTTAAAGCTAATGAAAACAAGTTAGTATCTAAGAAAATTAGAATATTGCAAAAAAGTTCAATATTGTAGACTCATGGTGTCATACTCAAATCAGCTAATCAACACAAAAGACCTGCAAAGGTTTCCTAAGCCTTTAAATAGTCCCTCAGCCGGTTCAGTAGGCTACACAATCATGGCAAAGACTGATGACTTGACAGTTGTCCAGAAGTCATTGACACCCTCCACAAGGAGTGTAAACCAAAAAAGGTCTTTGCTAAAGAAGCTGGCTGTTCACAGAGTACTGTATCCATATTAATGAAAAGTTGAGTGGAAGGAAAAAGTATGGGAGAAAAAGGTGCAAAATCAACAGGGATAACGTTCAGTTTTGAAAGGATTGTCAATAAAAAGGCCATCCAAGAATTTGGGGGAGATTCACAAGGAGTGGACTGCGGCTAGAGTCAGTGCTTCAAGAGCCACCACACACAAATGTAACCAGGACATGGGCTACAACTATCGCATTCCTTGCAACAGTTCTTACGTGTCTTACCTGGGTTAAGCAGAAAAAAGACTGGACTGTTGCTCAGTGGTCCAAAGTGAAAATAGATTTTGCATTTCATTTTGAAATCAAAGTCCCAGAGTCTGGAGGAAGAGTGGAGAGGCACTCAATCCAAGCTGCTTGAGATCCAGTGTGAATTTTCCACAGTCAGCGATGCTTTGGAGAGCCATGTCATCTGCTGGTGTAGGTCTACTGTTATATCAGGTCCAAAGTCAGAGGAGGCATCTATCAGGAAATTCTACAGCACTTCACCCTTCACTCTGCTGTCAAGCTTTATGGAGATTTAATTTTCAGCAGGACTTGGCACCTGCCCACACTGCCAAAAGTCCCAATAACTGATTTAATGACCACAGTATCACTGTGCTTGATTGAACAGCAAACTTGCCTGACCTAAACCCTTTAGAGAATCTATGGGGTATTGTCAAGAGGAAGATGAGACACCAGACCCAACAATGCAGATGAGCTGAAGGCTGCTATCAAAGCGACCTCGGCTTCTATAACACCTCAACGGTTCCAAAGGCTGATCGCCTCCATACCACGATGGATTGATATAGTAGAGTAATTCATGCAAAAGTGTTGACTGCATATACTGTACATACTTTTCTGTAGGCCAACATTACTGTTTTAATTGGTCTATAATATTCTATTTTTCTGAGATACTGACTTTTGGGTTTTCATTAGCTGTAAGCCATAATCATCAACATTAACAGAAATAAATGTTTTAGATCACTGTGTGTAATGAATACATGTGTGTGTGTGTGTGTGTGTGTGTGTGTGTGTAGTTAGGATGGTGTTATTAGGGGCAGTGCTGACACTGTGGCAGAGAAGGGAGAAGCATATCATGGATTTGGTTGGTTACAGCAACAGTAAGTGCTAGTTTATATGGTGAAAACAGGTCAGGAGAGTACAAACTGTAGAGAGAAAAAAATCATGGGAAGGATATGCATGAATTAAGCAACTACATGAGCATATCTGTTAAAAACCATAGTAATCCCCAAAAATCCCTTTAAATTGGTCATAAACATTATGTCCAAGCATATGCCCATTTTGGCAGGACCAGCTAACGATCTATGGTGGACTTTCAACTCTCCTCTGGCGTCAGTTGTGGAGGAGACAATGATCGGGTTGATGGATTTCAACATGCCTGATCCTATATTCTCAAGGGAATTTAAAGGTTTTCTGCAGCAGATTGGTCCTTTGTCCCCACATGCTTTGCTTGTACATGTATATAGGGGGGTTGGGAGAAATAGTGTTAGCTGATTGGCAGCTATCTAAAGTACATACTCTGCCTTATGTGCTATGCGTTACAGTTTTCACTGCTGCCAGAGACATAAATCTTTCGCTGTTCCTGGCTTCTTTTTCTCCATTTTATCTGAGGTCCTGGGCACATGCGCTGTTCACTCTACATGCATACAGTGCCTACACAGGTAGGACAGTTCTCATAAAGACAGTACCTGATACTGAGAAGCTGGAAGAGGTTTGGGTACTGGTTGAGAGGTGTATTGCAGGAGGAAGGGGTTTAAGGTACCTAGGTGGAGAAAGGGGAGGGGCTCAGGATGTAACAAGGTCACATGAAATCTGACAAAAATCTGCGGCACAGTGCTTGAAATCACCATGGCTTCATTATGTAAGTTTTGCTTGCAAACAACTGGTACCTCGGAATCGAAGGCAAGTTCAGATCCAAGTCCACTTTAAACAACAAATACCAAAGTTATTCACCAAATTCTTGTGATTTTTTGTGAATAACTGATTTCGCCTCATCGGAAGCCGTACATTTTAATGCTGTATGGAGACTGTTTTCTGTACAGAATTAATCTGAAGTTTTGAGCGAAGCAACTGTGGACCTAGGATTCGAAGCTCGCTCACAGTATTCCCAGTGTCCATCATATAGTGTCCATATTTATTCATAATAGTAAGTAATTAATAAAGTGAGACCAGATATCCCAGGTGGACTCAGTATACATACATTTGTTAAGAGTATGTGCCAGACTTAATCATTGCACAAAACTCACCCTTCCCAAACCTCAGACAGAAAAAAGTCGGTTTGTTCCCAAGCACAATGAGCATGTCAGGAAATCAAGTCAGAGCCTTGCAAGTCACATGCGCCGCACGTCACATACAAGTGCACTGCAAAGGGATCGTGGCGGCACCCATCTTACTGTTGGGCTCACCTATTGGAAAGTTATAAAATCCATAATATTCACGCTAAAAGCACTAAAAGACTTTCAGAAATGTAAAAGAACATAAGAATGGCACAAGTATAGATGTAAACCTGGCCATCAGAGCTAAAAGCCCATCAGGCATCTGACATAAGGGAATCAAACAGGGATCTCCATGGAACGGTGACAGGAGACCTGCACACCCATAAGGGGCGCAGGTGTCCCTACAAAGGTCACAGTCCGCATCACAGTCCTACATAACCATGTAGGACCTAATATATTGGACCCATCCAAATCCCATATTGGGGTCAAGCCCATTTAAAGAGACACTGTCATAAAAACAGTATTAATTAAAAGGCAAAACATCAGGTGGCAGACCTATGCTCCATCTTGGCTTCCCGACATATCCAGCTTCAAATTAAGACAATACAATCAGAATAGCGGTTCAAGAGTGAGTCTATCTGCAGATATCCTCTCAGTATACTCTAAAAAAAGAAGAGAGAACAAAATTGTGAATACATATATAGTGATATACAGAAGTATCAGTACATATAAATAGTTATTATAGATCCTGGACCACACAGGAGGCTAGGTGGATCCCAGCCTTTCAGGACACGAGGCAAACCTACAACACCACAGCCCCCACATAAAATGAAGGAAGCCCTCAAAGTAGTAGTATATATGTGAAAATCCACATTCAGACAATTTGGTCTAATAGTATTCAACTTGTGTATCCATTGCAACTCCGTTTTCTCTAACAACAATATTCTACTCCCACTGATCCTGGGCATGCATGGGAACATGGTCTGTGACCCAAAAATTTAGGTCATTCTCTGTGTGTTTCATTTCAGTAAAGTGCCTAGGCACTGAAAAATCTAAACGTTATAGTAAATGCAATGAAATATTTTTAAAATACACCACAATCTCATAGAAGTGTATTTCTGTAAAAAATAGAACTGTCATCCTGTCAATCCATAAATGTCAGACTTTTATTTTAATACCATATATACTGTATATGAGCTGTAATTTCACTTGTAAAAGGTGGGCAGCACTAAACATAGACGTGAAACAAAAATAGATTAATGTTTATTATTGGAAAACCTCTTAATGTAGTGAGCCATAATAAACCTATCCCAAATCTCTATGATGACGCAAAAGGGGGTCCATTACATAATATGTAAGTGAATCTCCAGATTCCTCCCTCTACTATGCCTAATTTGCTAATTTGTGCAGTAATAACCTCATGCTTGCATCTATTGTGTTTGTGCATTATTATTTGTTTTCTGTGATTTTTTTTTCATAAAAGTAGCTATGGACATCCACATATTTATCATATCATGCAGGATGTTTTTATCTTTGTTTTTTATCTTTTTTTCTGTGAAGTTTGCTCAGTAATATCTTCATAATCTTACATTATTATGAGATTTACCAATATTTGTGACACAAATAGATTAGGAGCCATTTACTTTTTACAAACTGGCCAACCCTTTAATATGCCACCCTACGGTCAAGACCAAAATTTTTGGTTTTCAGAGGGTACTGCTTTCGTGTTTTTAGTAGTGTTGAGCGAACATGTTTGGCCGAATATTGTATTCTCCGAACACCGCGTGTGCTCGAGCGCCATGCTCGAGTCCCCTACCCGCACGCTAATTAGCCAATTAGCATGCGGGGAGGTCCTGGCATTCACTGTAATGCCATAGCCATCTTGGCTACTGGCATTACAGTGATTGGCTGGCCAGGAACGCGTCATCGGGTGCTATATAGCACCCGGTGACATGTGACCGGCTCAGACCGAGTCAGGGAGAGCTGCTGCAAGGAGGGACAGATAGTATAGGGAGAGGAGAACGCTAGGCAGGGATAGTATTTCTTTTGAAAAGACCCAAAAGCCCTATAATATATATATATATATATATATATATTGCGCAAGGTGACCTGACATTAACGCCACCTGCACAGTTGGTGCATGGTGTATTACTCTCTGTATACTATATACCTGACATCCTTTGCTATTTTTTCTGCTGTTAATATTTGCACACCTATATAGATGTGTTAGATGTATACCTAACCCAAACCGATCATAGAAAAAATACAACACAATGGCCACATTAAAAACAATAACTTTATTGCTGACACATATAAAAAGTGTATAATATGAAATCACATAAAAATTCACAATACATGACAGTAGTAGAGAAGCACAAAAAGAAGGGCAGGACTGGAGTATTCCTATATAGTCATAACAATACTCACTGTGCTGATACAACTGGGATACAAATAAGACATAAGAGGACCAGGTCACAAGTAAAGTGCATAGTGCAACAATCAATAGACCAGACACTACATATATAACATCTCAATAATATACCAACATAATAACCCAGAGCAAAATCAACACAGAGAATGTATACAATAAAAAGGTGTAATAAATGAGGGAATACCGACCAGTGCTGTCCGTCACCCCAACGTACGTTTCGCCACAATGGCTTCCTCAGGGGATATACAGCTCCCTATTTATACCCAGATAACGATGATCAGCATGTGGTGCATGGTGGATAATCAGCGTGCACTTCAAGCTGGAACACATCGCGTCATATCCGGTTTGCTAAATCGAAAGTACGTCAAGCCAGAACTACATGAGCGAAGAAACATTGATAGTGTGGCCAAACGTATAAAAAATACGTATAATACCGTATGGATAGTAACAGCGGCCAACAATATTACTGTCACGCTCTGGTGTGGGGGGGGAAAGCCACACCGAGCGTACGAGGGATGGGGACACACAAAACCAGGGAGACGGTCACCTCCTGCAGAGGACCCTGTGACTAGGCCCTAGGCTGACTACCAGTATGAACAATCCTGGAAGGTAGGAATGTTCATACACAGGAACCTAATATAAATACACCCTAGAAACCCCTGCAGGCTAGTGACTCCAGAGAGTAAACCCGTTCCTCCAAGTATAAGGAGGAACAGGAGACTCCAAAAGGAAAACAACAAATGAAGACAGAAACTTAACTTAAGTCGAACTCAGCAACAGGATCTCAGCCGAGATCCACACCACTCTCAACCAGCAAGTAGAAAATATAAACCGCAAGGGATACTGGGAGAGGAAGGGGTAAATAGGGGAAAGCTGATTGCCAAGCGGCAACAGCTGAGGGGAAGAGGTGTGGGAAAGAGCACACAAACAAAGGGAATGGCCTGTCAAAGATGTCACTTCGAAAGCCGTGCAGAACGTCTGATTCCAGACGCAGGTCTACTCGTGACATTACCCCCCCTTTTACGGGTGACCTCCGGACACCCAGGACCAACTTTCTCAGGATGACACCTGTGAAAGGCTTTCACCAAACGACTGGCATTCACGTCAGCTGCCGGTACCCATGACCTCTCCTCAGGACCATAACCCTTCCAATGAACCAGATATTGAAGGGTCCCCCGAAGAACTCGAGAATCAATTATCTTGACAATCTGAAATTCCAAATTACCATCCACCAAGACAGGCACGGGTGGCAAGAGAGATGGCTCCAGAGGTTCAACATACCTCTTCAACAAAGATCTGTGAAACACATTATGGATTTTCAGGGCCTGAGGAAGTTCAAGACGAAATGCTACAGGATTAATAATGGCCGTGATCTTATATGGGCCAATAAATCTTGGACCCAACTTCCAAGAAGGAACTTTCAACTTAATGTTCCTAGTAGACAGCCACACAGAATCACCCACATTTAGGTCCGGACCATCCATGCGTCTCCTGTCAGCCACACGTTTGTACTTGTTACCCATATTTATCAAGTTATTTTGAATTTTTCGCCATATGGAAGACAATGATGACGAAAAACGTTCTTCCTCAGGAATACCAGAAGTATCAGAACCAGAAAATGTGCCAAACTGCGGGTGAAAGCCATATGCACCAAAAAATGGTGACTTACCAGTGGAGTCCTGTCTGCGATTATTTATGGCAAACTCAGCCAGAGACAAAAACGAGGACCACTCCTCCTGGTTCTCAGAGACAAAACATCTCAAGTAAGTCTCTAGATTCTGATTGGTACGCTCAGTCTGTCCATTCGTCTGGGGATGAAAGGCAGAGGAAAAAGACAGATGCACCCCGAGCCGAGTACAGAACGCCCTCCAGAATCTGGACACAAACTGAGTCCCACGATCAGAGACCACGTCAGTGGGAATGCCATGAAGTTTCACAATGTTGTCAACAAACACTTGTGCAAGAGTCTTAGCATTGGGGAGACCGGGTAATGCAATAAAGTGCGCCATTTTACTAAAACGATCTACAACCACCAGAATAACTGTCTTACCAGACGACTCAGGCAGATCAGTAATGAAGTCCATGGATAGGTGGGTCCATGGTCTGGACGGGATGGGTAATGGAAGTAGGGGTCCAGAGGGACGGGTATGTGTCACCTTAGAGCGTGCGCAGACACTACAGGCTGACACATATTCCTCAACACACTTACGCAGCCCAGGCCACCAGAATCTACGAGAGATGAGGTCGACAGTGGATTTACTCCCAGGGTGTCCCGCAAGCACCGAAGAATGATGCTCCTCAAACACCCTATGACGCAAATCCGAAGGAACAAACAACTTCCCAGGAGGGCAAGGCTCCGGTGCATCTCCCTGGGCCTCAAACACTTTAGCCTCAAGATCAGGGTAAAGAGCGGATATCACCACTCCTTCAGACAATATAGGGCTCGGATCTTCAAAATCACCACCCCCGGGAAAACTACGTGACAAGGCATCTGCCTTCACATTCTTAACCCCAGGAAATCTATCCGGGAGGGGGACCTTAGGCTCCAAACAGGCCTGACACTCAGCACCCCCAGAACCACCAGCCTGTGGCCTCTGAATCAGGTTGCGGATGTCAGCCACCTCCAAGCTGAGTCCCTGCAGCCGTTCAGCCAGTGTAGCAATAGCATCCATGTTAGCACAAAAATGATATAAATTTTTGTTAGTTGGCGGTTTATAATGTCACGCTCTGGTGTGGGGGGGGAAAGCCACACCGAGCGTACGAGGGATGGGGACACACAAAACCAGGGAGACGGTCACCTCCTGCAGAGGACCCTGTGACTAGGCCCTAGGCTGACTACCAGTATGAACAATCCTGGAAGGTAGGAATGTTCATACACAGGAACCTAATATAAATACACCCTAGAAACCCCTGCAGGCTAGTGACTCCAGAGAGTAAACCCGTTCCTCCAAGTATAAGGAGGAACAGGAGACTCCAAAAGGAAAACAACAAATGAAGACAGAAACTTAACTTAAGTCGAACTCAGCAACAGGATCTCAGCCGAGATCCACACCACTCTCAACCAGCAAGTAGAAAATATAAACCGCAAGGGATACTGGGAGAGGAAGGGGTAAATAGGGGAAAGCTGATTGCCAAGCGGCAACAGCTGAGGGGAAGAGGTGTGGGAAAGAGCACACAAACAAAGGGAATGGCCTGTCAAAGATGTCACTTCGAAAGCCGTGCAGAACGTCTGATTCCAGACGCAGGTCTACTCGTGACAATTACATCCATACGCTAATACGAAGAACTCAATCATATACTCAGTGCCCAAAATCTGGTGGTACAAAAAGTCACGTAATACCAGCCACCAAGAGGGCGGGAACGCAAATTGCGTATCACAGGACCATGAACCAATAATTGTTACAAAGTATAAACAATGATAAAGCAGCCCCAAAACGGCTGTGTTAAATGGTGATGGACAGAAGAAAAAAAACTTTACTTGGCCAAACATGGTCAAGATTACAAATGTGCAAATGCAGAAATAGACATGAATCTGAAAATTACAATAATAATAAATAACCACATTATCAATAAGATTAGCAAAAAAAGGAGCAAAAAATATATATTAGGCTCCATTCACAAGTCCTGTTTTTCTTTCCTGATTCGATCCTGATCCTGATCTGGATCCATTCATTTCAATGGGTCCTGAAAAAATCAGGATTGAATCAGGAAAGAAAAACAGGATGTGTGAATGGAGCCTTAATGTAAATCAAGTGCATGGTGTAAACACAAAAACAATAAAGTGCACGCGCAACAAGGTGAAGTGAACATGCAGTAAGAGAAAAAAGAAAAAAAAAAAAGGAAGATGGAATTCTTCGTTAGCGAGGATGTAGAATAAAAACTTCAAGCGAAGATGCCCACAAACGGCGACAGCTGTTACACTCAGAAAAAACATGCATCATACACACCATGCATGTACACACATCAAAGTCCAGGCTAAAAAACAAAACAAACAGAGACACAAGTTAAAATCACTGAATATTAATAAAAACACATAAAAAGATGTGGACACTATATATTAAACAAAGAATATACAGTTGAAGCACATACAATCATAACGGAATATACAGTCAACATATATACTTGGGGGCAATATATTAGGATATATAGGATAACCTCATAAAAAGGGAGCAAAGCTCAAGTTTTCGTTAAGACCGAATGGAACAACCGTATTCAGTGTAAAGATCCACTTGGCCTCCCGCTATAGAATATTTTCACAGCGTGTGCATTAGAACCTTTCTGTAGTCTATATATCTGACATCCGTTGCTATTTTTTCTGCTGTTAATTAAGTCCGCAGTACCTCTTTTGCATCTGCTGTATAACATTTGCGTAAGGAGGCACATATAGTGTAGGGATAGGATTTGGCTAGGCAGGGCTAGTAGTTCTGCTCAAAAGACACAAAAGTCTATTGTTATATCTGGCTGCATTTTTTTATTTATTTTGGGGCAAAAAGAACGCAAGTGTGCCTGACACTAACACCACGTGCACAGCGTGTGCATTAGAACCTTTCTGTAGTCTATATACTTGACATCCGTTGCTATTTTTTCTGCTGTTAATTAAGTCCGCAGTACCTCTTTTGCGTCTGTTGTATAACATTTGCGCAAGGAGGCACATATAGTGTAGGGATAGGATTTGGCTAGGCAGGGCTAGTTGTTCTGTTCAAAAGACACAAAAGTCCATTGTTGTATCTGGCTGCAATATATTATTTTTGTGGTGGGTTAAAAATTGCGCAAGGTTGCCTGACCTTAACACCACCTTTTCAGCGTCTGCTGTCTAACATTTGTGTATCCCAAATAGCAGAAATCCGGTGTATTTTTTTCTGTGGCTATTGAAGGCGACATTACTAATGTCGCCGTGATTAGCGCCAGAACAAAAACGCAATAAATGTCAGGTATATAGGAGAAACATACATTGTCCTGCACATGCAATGTTACCGTGATTAGCGGCAGAAAGAAACGCAATAAATGTCAGGTATATAGGAGAAACATACACTGTCCTGCACATGTAATGTCACCGTGATGAGCGGCTGAAAGAAACGCAATAAATGTCAGGTACATAGGAGAAACATACATTGTCCTGCACATGTAATGTCACCGTGATTAGCGGCAGAAAGAAACGCAATAAATGTCAGGTATATAGGAGAAACATACATTGTCCTGCACATGTAATGTCACCGTGATGAGGGGCAGAAAGAAACGCAATAAATGTCAGGTACATAGGAGAAATATACATTGTCCTGCACATGTAATGTCATTGTGATTAGCGTCAGAAATAAAAGCAATAAATGTCAGGTATATAGGAGAAACATACATTGTCCTGTACATGTAATGTCACCGTGACTAGCAGCAGAAAGAAACGCAACAAATGTCAGGTATATAGGAGAAACATACATTGTCCTGCACATGTAATGTCACCGTGATTAGTGGCAGAAAGAAACTCAATAAATGTCAGGTATATAGGAGAAACAAACATTGTACTGCACACTCTGCGCAGCTGGTGTTAATATTAGGCAAACTTGTGCAAATTTTGACCATCAAGAATAACAATATTGCAACCAGATATAACAAAAGTCCTTAAAAGCACTTTTGGGTCTTTTCAACAGAATAACTAGCCCTGCCTAGCCAAATCCTTTCCCTACACTATCTGTGCCTGATTGTGCAAACATTATACATTATATGAATAATGGCAGAAAAAAATACACTGGATGTCAGGTATTTAGGATACAGAAAGGTTATACTGCACATGCAGCACAGGTATGTGAAATTACCTGTGCTGCCTCTGCTGCATAACGCTTGCTCATTCAGTGAAATTTTTCTGCTCATACATAGAGATGAGCGAATCGAAGCTGACAAAGTGGAATTTGTTACGAATTTTATGGAAAATTCGATTCGCAACGAAAGCGAATTTCATGGCGATTCATAGTAACGAATCTTTTTTTTTTTTTTTTTCCTAAAATGGAAGCAAGCACATGGCATGACATGGGGGAAGGATTTCTGGGACAAAGAAGTAAACACCCACAATGCGATCACATGCAGACATGTAGCCAATTAGCAGCCAGCCAGGTCCTGTGATGTCACAGCCCTATAAATAGCTCTGCAGCGCTGGAATCCGCCATTTGCTATTGATTTTAGACCAGAGACAGACGTCAGGAGAGATAGGGCAAGTGAAGAAAAAACTAAAGAAAAGAAATGAGGAGATCAGGGATAGATAATCTGAAGTGCAGGGATAGGAGAGGGACCATTTCTAGACAGAAAATCAGGCAGTGAAATCGCTATTCTGGTACACTGTGCAGCAGTGAGTGGGCATAGGGGTTAGCCTGTTACAGCACTGCACTCTGTTCTAAAGGCTGCTTTGGGGTGCTTTATTCAAAGAACCACCACTAGTGTCGCTTTTTGCAGTGCAGTAAGAGGGTCAGAGCCTTGTTTGGGGTACATTAAAA
Source organism: Rhinella marina (assembly GCA_900303285.1). Taxonomy (NCBI): domain Eukaryota; kingdom Metazoa; phylum Chordata; class Amphibia; order Anura; family Bufonidae; genus Rhinella; species Rhinella marina. Next base: position 26,476 of record ONZH01015947.1, read on the forward strand.
AAAATAATTAAATTAAAGAAATAAAAAATAATAAAAAATAATAATAAAAAAAACATTTAAAAAAAATATCTTTTGGGTTGTGTTTGGGTAAAAACATATATAATCCGTGATTGGCAGCTTGTAAATGTGAAAGAAATAGTTGCGGCGTTATTCGCCATACAAATAGACAAGCGCCATATAGTGCTAAATTCTTCAGTGTAGTTGAATTGCCAAAAAAACTGTGAATCTGTGTTTGTGGGGTTGTTAGTTTTAAATAACTATTTGCGGCGTTATTCGCTATCCAAACAGAAAAGCGTGATATTGTGCTAACATAGTCAGTGAAGTTGACTTGCCAAAAAAACTGTGAATCCGTGTCTGTGGGGTTGTTAGTTTAAAATAACTATTTGCTGCGTTATTCGCCATCCAAACAGAAAAGCGTGATATTGTGCTAACATAGTCAGTGAGGTAGAATTGCCAAAAAAACTGAATCTGTGTTTGTGGGTTTGTTCATTTTAAATAACTATTTGCGGCTTTATTCGCCATCCAAACAGAAAAGCGTGATATTGTGCCAACGTAGTTAGTGAAGTTGACTTTCTAAAAAAACAGTGAATCCGTGTTTGTGGGGTTGTTGATTTAAAATAACTATTTGCGGCGTTATTCGCCATCCAAACAGAAAAGCGTGATATTGTGCTAACGTAGTCAGTGAAGTTGACTTGCCAAAAAAAACTGTGAATCCGTGTTTGTGGGTTTGTTCATTTTAAATAACTATTTGCGGCTTTATTCGCCATCCAAACAGAAAAGCGTGATATTGTGCTAACGTAGTCAGTGAAGTTGACTTGCCAAAAAAACAGTGAATCCGTGTTTGTGGGGTTGTTAGTTTAAAATAACAATTTGCTGCGTTTTTCGCCATCCAAACAGAAAAGCGTGATATTGTGCTAACGTAGTCAGTGAAATTGACTTGCCAAAAAAACAGTGAATCCGTGTTTGTGGGGTTGTTAGTTTAAAATAACAATTTGCTGCGTTTTTCGCCATCCAAACAGAAAAGCGTGATATTGTGCTAACGTAGTCAGTGAAATTGACTTGCCAAAAAAACAGTGAATCCGTGTTTGTGGGGTTGTTAGTTTAAAATAACTATTGGCGGCGTTATTCGCCATCCAAACAGAAAAGAGTGATATTGTGCTAACGTTGTCAGTGAAGTTGACTTGCCAAAAAAAACTGTGAATCCGTGTTTGTGGGGTTGTTTATTTTAAATAACTATTTGCGGCTTTATTCGCCATCCAAACAGAAAAGCGTGATATTGTGCTAACGTAGTCAGTGAAGTTGAGTTGCCAAAAAAACTGTGAATCCATGTTTGTGGGGTTGTTCATTTTAAATAACTATTTGCGGCTTTATTCGCCATCCAAACAGAAAAGCGTGATATTGTGCTAACGTAGTCAGTGAAGTTGACTTGCCAAAAAAACTGTGAATCCGAGTTTGTGGGGTTGTTCATTTAAAATAACTATTTGCGGCGTTATTCGTCATCAAAACAGAAAAGCGTGATATTGTGCTAACGTAGTCAGTGAAGTAGAAGTGCCAAAAAAACTGTGAATCTGTGTTTGTGGGGTTGTTAGTTTAAAATAACTATTTGCGGCATTATTCGCCATCCAAACAGATAAGCGTGATATTATGCTAACGTAGTCAGTGAAGTTGACTTGCCAAAAAAAACAGTGAATCCGCGTTTGTGGGGTTGTTAGTTTAAAATAACTATTTGTGGCTTTATTCGTCATTCAAACAGAAAAGCGTGATATTGTGCTAACGTAGTCAGTCGCCATAGAAAAAGGAAATCGTCATATAGTGTGTAGTGCTGTGCAGTAACCCATTGTACTGCAGTTCAGTAACCCGTTGTTAACCCACTTTATGGGTGATGATATATAAGAAAAAGTTAAGCAGTTGTGCAAGGCAGTGAGCAAAGTATATTTTTGGGGGGGATTTTTAATTTCCCTTTATTTTACATTTTTATTCAAACAGTATGTCAGACATAGGGGTGACAGGCCCTTCACAGGGGAGGGGCAGTGGCACAAATGTTTCTGGAATAGGCACAAGTCTCAGCAGAGGAAGGGGACGTGGCATTAGGGGTCACTCGGCGAGGCCACAGCTACCGGTGTCATCTAGTGGTCGTGTGTTGACCACCAACCCAGATGTTCTTGAATGGTTGACTCGGTCATCCACTTCCTCCCAAATGACATCTGAAACCCCCAGCCAAGAGTCGGTGGGTTCATCAGACACAACCCTTAGTTGGCATGGGCCCGGAGCAGCTCCAGTGCCCTCACCTGTCCTCAACCTGCCTCTGTCCTTTTCGGTTCCCTCAGCCAGAGAAGTACTATATGCTATGGGATCTGCGCCACTATACAGCGAGGACGAACTACTTGAGAACAGTCAGCAGCTACTTGGAAGCCAAGAGGTGGGGCAGAAATCTGCTCCTTCTAGTAGGCGGTCAAGTACTGATGAGGAGAGTGTAGTGGGAGGTGATGTTGAGAGCAGTCAGGCTTTGTACACCGAGACAGTTGAGGAGGACATTAGCGACGTGCAAACTGTAGTTGATGATGATGTAGCCGATTGCACTTGGGAGCCGGGTGAAGCAAGGGCTTCATCATCATTATCATCATCTGCAGACGAGACTGACAGCTTGCGCGTCAGGCAGCAGAGCAGGCAGCGAGTCGGTAGTGTGGCCGTTAGTCAGCGGAGTGGCAGCAGTGCGAGGTCTGGAGCCAAACGTGCACGGGGTAGACCGCACTCTTCGCAGGTGCTTTCCGGCCTTGAAAAGAGCGGCGCAGGGGCTCAGCCAGGCAGCGGAGGTACCACTCAGTCAGTGCGGAGTGTTGGTAAAATCGCCTACTCGGCGGTGTGGAATTTTTTTGTTAAGACGCCTGAGGAGGTGAACATGGCTATATGTATAATCTGTGGTCAGAAAGTGAAGCGTGGCCAGGGTGCTAATGTTGGCACCACGACCCTGCGCCAACATATGCAGCGTCACCACAAAGTGGCCTGGGAGAACCGTGGCTCAGATGTGGCAGTCCAGTCGGCAGCAGCAAAAGCTGCATCACCCAGTGGCACGCATCCCATTTCAGGCAGTCAAGACTCCAGCACCTCTGCCGAAGGGAGCTGTCTGTCATTATCTACCACTCCAGATGCTCCTGCTCCTCCTCCTCTTATTCCTTGCCACTCATTACGGCAGCAGTCGTTCACCGAGGCGATTGCAAAGAGACAGCAGTACGCGTCCAGCCATCCTACAGCTCAGAAGCTGACCGTGCTCCTGTCCAAGTTGCTCGTGCTGCAGTCCCTCCCGTTTCAACTGGTGGACTCTGCACCGTTCAGAGAACTGATGGCTTGTTCCGAGGCGAGGTGGAGAGTCCCAAGCCGTCATTTCCTTGCCAAAAAGTCAGTCCCAGCCCTGTACAAATATGTAGAAGAGAAGGTGGCCCAGTCCTTGAGCCCGTCGGTATCTGCCAAAGTGCACGGCAGCGCTGACGTGTGGAATTGTAACTAAAGTCAAGGCCAGTTCATGTCCTTTAAGGCCCACTGGGTCAATGTGCTTCCTGCCCAGCCACACGAGCAACTTGAACAGGTGACGCCACTTTCTCCTCCTCGTTGTCAAACTGCTGATCCTGCGCCAATGTATGCCTGGTTTGCCTGGGCGAACGAAGTCACACAGGGGAGGAACTGCTCCGCGTCATGAAAGAAGAAATCGATTGCTGGCTTTCTCCGCGACAACTAAAAATCAGAACCATGGTGACAGATAACAGAAAGAACATGGTGTCCGCGCTGCACCAAGGAGGGCTGAGCCATGCGCCCTGCATGGCGCACATATTTAATCTGGTTGTCAAACGTTTCCTCAAGTCTTATACCCAACTGCAAACCATTCTAAAAATGGCCAGGAAACTTTGCATGCACTTCAGCCATTCCTACACCGCCAAGAACACCCTCCTTGAGCTGCAGCAGCAGAATGGCGTCCCCCAACATAGGCTGATATGTGACGTTTCCACCCGTTGGAATTCTATCCTCCATATGTTGGACCAACTGTACGAACAGAGAAAGGCCATAAATGATTTCTTAATGATCCAAGCGGACAGGAGTACTCCCCTGTGTAATTTTTATGTCAGCCAGCGGCAGCTCATGCGTGACACCTGCCGCTTGCTCAGGCCCTTTGAGGATGCCACGTTATTTGTCAGTCGCCAGGACTATGGTATGAACAACATCATTCCACTGCTTCATGTCCTGGAACAGATGCTGCAAAATCTTTCTGGTCAGGGGACTGGATTTTTTCTACCCAGGTGACAGAAGAGGAGGAGCAGGAGCAGCCAGAGGAGGTAGAGGGAGATGAGGAAGATGAGGCAGATGACCCAGAGACACCATGGCAGTATACAGTTGAGTTGGAGGCAGGGAGTCCCTCCGAGTCACTTGCACAAATGGCCCAATGCATGCTCACTTGCTTAAGTAGTGACAGCCGAATATTCACCATACGGCAGAGGGATGACTTCTGGCTCTCCACCCTCTTGGACCCTCGCTACTGGTCTAAAATGGGGGCCTTTTTTTCACCTGCTGAGAGGGAGGACAAACTGAAGTACTATAGAGACATCCTATGTAGTCAGTTGGCTGCTGCCTATCTGCGTCATCGTCCATCCTCTCGCAGGTCTGACCAGGGGGTCCCTCAGCGCTCTCGTACCACTGCCACGGCTGCTGTGGAGGGGTGGGGAGTTAGGAGCAGTACCAGGTCCATAAGCAGCAACTTGAGTCTGGAGTCGCTGATGAGCAGCTTTCTTCACCCGCCAAGTGCGGAAAGTACTTACCAGCAGCAGCAGGTAGACCAGGAGCAGACCCTGAACCAGCAGGTGGTGGCCTACTTGGACAGCACCCTGCCACCCCACATTGAAGATCCGCTGGACTACTGGGCAGCCAAACTGGATTTGTGGCCGCAACTGGCCAAGTTTGCACTGGAGAAGCTGTCCTGCCTGGCTAGTAGTGTGGCATTAGAGCGGGTGTTCAATGCGGCGGGGGCCATAGTTACCCCAAGGAGAACTCGCCTGTCATTCCAAATGATGTAATTGTGCCACTCTGTGACCTACTCATGCTGCTGTCGCCACCTCCACACGCTGTGTCCTAGCTGCCGCTACCTCCAAATTATGTAATTGTGCCACTCTACGGTATGCTACTGCTGCTGCCGCCGCCTCCACATAGCTGTGTCCTAGCTGCCGCTACGTCCAAATTATGTAATTGTGCCACTCTGTGGCCAACTCATGCTGCTGCCCCCGCCTCCAAAACGCTATGTTCTAGCTGCCGCTACGTCCAAATTATGTAATTGTGCCACACTGTGGCCTACTCATGCTGCTGCCGCCGCCTCCGCACAT
>ONZH01015948.1:0-23607 GCA_900303285.1 Rhinella marina
ATAATTTTTAAGAGGTCTCACCTCTTGGTCCTGCACAAAATGTTTAAGAGGTCTCACCTCTTGGGCCTCCACATAATTTTTAACATGTCTCACCTCTTGGGCCTCCACATAATTTTTAACACGTCTCACCTCTTGGGCCTCCACATAATTTTTAACACGTCTCACCTCTTGGGCCCTCCCACATAATTTTTAACACGTCTCACCTCTTGGGCCTCCACATAATTTTAACACGTCTCACCTCTTGGGCCTCCACATAATTTTTAACAAGTCTCACCTCTTGGGCCTCCACATAATTTTTAAGAGGTCTCACCTCTTGGGCCTCCACAAAAATTTTAAAGAGGTCTCACCTCTTGGGCCTCCACATAATTTTTAAGAGGTCTCAACCTCTTGGTCCTGCACAAAATGTTTAAGAGGTCTCACCTCTTGGGCCTCCACATATTTTTTAACCGGTCTCACCTCTTGGGCCTGCACAAAATGTTTAAGAGGTCTCACCTCTTGGGCCTCCACATAATTTTAAGAGGTCTCACCTCTTGGTCCTGCACAAAATGTTTAAGAGGTCTCACCTCTTGGGCCTCCACATAATTTTTAACACGTCTCACCTCTTGGGCCTCCACATAATTTTTAACACGTCTCACCTCTTGGGCCTCCACATAATTTTAACTCGTCTCACCTCTGGGCCTCCACATAATTTTTTAACACGTCTCACCTCTGGGCCTCCACATAATTTTTAACAAGTCTCACCTCTTGGGCCTCCACATAATTTTTAAGAGGTGTCACCTCTTGGGCCTCCACAAAATGTTTAAGAAGGTCTCACCTCTTGGGCCTCCACATCATTTTTAAGAGGTCTCACCTCTTGGGCCTCCACAAAATTTTAACAGGTCTCACCTCTTGGCCTCCACATAATTTTTAATAACGTCTCACCTCTTGGGCCTCCACAAAATGTTTAACAGGTCTCACCTCTTGGGCCTCCACATAATTTTTAACAGGTCACACCTCTTGGGCCTCCACATAATTTTTAAGAGGTCTCAGCTCTTGGGCCTCCACAAAATTTTTAAGAGGCTCACCTCTTTAGCCTCCACACAATTTTTAAGACGTCTCACCTCTTGGGCCTCCAAAAAATTTTCCATGAGCCTCTGGCCAGCCCACGGCCTCTTCCTGCCTTTTTCGGTCCTACGCATCCCTCAACATCCCCACTGCTTTACCTGCTAGACATGACACTGGGCCAGGTCGGGTCACTGACATCTCAAGCGCCAACAATTTGGGCATTTTAAGGCTTCTGCATGTGTTTGAGTTGTTTTTACATTTTAAAGAAGACATGTCTGACCACATCTCACACACACAATGACAATTAGGGGTGGGGTCTATTTGCTTTCCCCCTTGCCTATGCCATCTGTGGTTGTGATAGGCAACGTGATTTTAAGGGGTGCAGAATTTTATCTTCTTTTTTGTCTAGTTTGGCTTGGGGTCCATGGCAATGTAGAGGAAAGAAGGTTTCCTTGTATGGTCTCACTTTACAGAGAGGTTACATTGTCTTTGGAGTGTATTGTTGAGAGGCTGTGATAGTGGCGTAATAGTGCGACTTGGGCGCGTTATATGCACCCAGACATGCTTCCCCTGCTGTCCCAGTTGCATTCCAGCAGTGTTGGCATCCTTTTCTGAGGTTTCAGGGTGGACTTGGTGACCTCCAAGTGGTCGAATTGATATTTCCAAGTGGCGAGCATTTTTTTCCCATAGACTTTAATGGGATTCGATATTCGGTCGAATAGTCGAATTTCGCGGTCTATTCGAATCGAATTTCGAACTTTCGAATATTTCACTACTCGCTCATCTCTAATCGTTATCAGATCTCCCCTCAGTTGTCTTTTTTCTAAAGTGAATAACCCTAATTTTGATAATCTTTCTGGGTACTGTAGTCCACCCATTCCAGTTATTACTTTAGTTGCCCTCCTCTGAACCCTCTCCAGCTCTGCTATGTCTGCCTTGTTCACAGGAGCCCAGAACTGTACACAGTACTCCATGTGTGGTCTGACTAGTGATTTGTGGATTTGTGGAAGTGGCAGGACTATGTTCTCATCACGGGCATCTATGCCTCTTTTGATGCAACCCATTATCTTATTGGCCTTGGCAGCAGCTGCCTGACACTGGTTTCTGCAGCTTAGTTTGCTGTTCACTAAAATTCCTAGGTCCTTTTCCATGTCAGAGTTACCCAATATTTTACCATTTAGTATGTACTGGTGACTTGCATTATTCCTTCCCATATGCATAACCTTACATTTGTCAGTGTCTATATACGACATCCATTGATTCGCCGCGGTCCAGTCTAGAATTTACCTCCTCATAGAAACTGATTAAATTGGTTTGACATGACCGATCCCTCATGAAGCCATGCTGATATGGAGTAATTTGCTTATTTTCATTGAGGTACTCCAAGATAGCATCTCTTAGAAAACCCTCAAACAGTTTACCCACGACAGATGTTAAACTTACCGGCCTATAGTTCCCGGGCTCTGTTTTTGGACCCTTTTTGAATATTGGCACCACATTTGCTATGCGCCAATCCTGTGGAACACTCCCTGTCAGTATAGAGTCCTTAAACATCAGAAATAAGGGTCTGACTATGACATTACTTAATTCTCTTAGGATACGGGGGTGTATGCCATCCGGTCCTGGCGATTTGTCTATTTTAATCTTTTTAAGATGCAGCTCTACTTCTTCCTGGGTCAGATAGGGCACTTTTAATGGGGAATTTACTTTTGTATTCTGCATTTCATCTGAGAAAAAGTGGAGAAAAATATATTTAGTAGCTTTGCTTTCTCCTCATCGCTCTCTGCAATTCCCACTTCATTACTCTGTAAGGGGCCGACACCTTCAGGTTTATACTTCATTTTTTTATAACCATTTATATAATTAAAGAACATTTTAAGGTTAATTTTACTCTCTTTGGCGATTAATCTCTCGGTCTCTAGTTTGGCTGTTTTTATTTGTCTTTTACATATTCTATTTTTGTCCTTATAGTTTTTCAATGCTTCCTCACTCCCCTCCTGTTTTAGTGATTTAAATGCTTTCTGTTTTTCATTTATTGCTTTCTTTACAGTTCTGTTTATCCACATTGGTTTTTTCTTGTTCCTTCACCTTTTATTCCCATAAGGTATGTACCTCTCACAATTAGATATTAGGATGCTTTTAAAAATATCCCATTTTGTGGCTGTATTTTTATTTTTGAGGACTTTGTCCCAGTTAGTTAGGCCTATGGCCTCTCTTAGTTGGCTAAATTTTGCTTTTTTGAAGTTTGGTATTTTTGTTCCTCCCTGAAGAAACGCTCTTTTGAATGACAGTTGGAAGGTTATTATATTATGGTCACTATTTCCCAGGTGTCCCCCAACCTGCACATCTGTTGTTCTGTCAGGTTTATTGGTTATAAACTATGTTACTATGTTACTATGTTACATGTTTTCTTCTAAAAGACACACTATCTAGTGAATTCAGGCAGGTTCACTAACAATACCCAGCAACGTTTCCCCTAATCACAGGGGATTACTGACACTATCAGGAGCGGCAGCCCATAGGCATACTTTTAGATTTTTACTTGTATTTATGTTAATCTGCCCATTGTACCGAGCACCATACCGCCTTGCATCCAGGACACACAAACTGTGAAATAAAGAATAAAAATATAGTGTTTACTAGTGTTGAGCGAGCATGCTCGGCCGAACTCGCAATGCTCGAGTCTCTTCCCCGCACGTTTGTTAGCTGCTACGCAGCGAATAAACGTGCAGGGGAGTACTGGCATTCACTGTAATGTTGATTTGTACGCTAATGCTACGCATTGTATGCTAATGTGTACAAATTTGTATGCTAATGCTACGCATTGTACGCTAATGCGTACGAATTTGTATGCTAATGCTATGCATTGTACGCTAATGCGTACGAATTTGTATGCTAATGCTACGCATTGTACGCTAATGCGTACAAATTTGCTAATGCTACGCATTGTACGCTAATTTGTACAAATGTGTATGCTAATGCTGCGCATTGTGCGCTAATGCGTACAAATTCAGTTAATTAGCATACTTTTACGAGTGAAGTCACGATTCTGACCTTTTTCTATTAACCAGACACCCTCCCCTCTTCCGAGCGGGGGGTGCCTGGTTTAGTCCCATTGACTAACATTATGCTTGTGTGCTCGGCCAAGCACTCGAGCACCCCCTAGTGCTCGGCCAGAGCATACGAGCACAGAGATGCTCGCTCAACACTAGTGTTTACAAATAGAAATAAGTAAAAAAGGAAAGGTACTATTAGGTAACTAATAAGAAGTGGTTACACATAAATAGAAAAATGAGTGATCTATGGCTGGACCGTAAAGATCGAATTAAATATGTCCGAATGTTTTTCAACCTACCTGATAAAAGCGTCTTAACCAGTTCAGAATTGGAAAACAAAAAAATACAACAAGCAATGACAAATATAAAGGAACTAGAGAGACTATTGATCACTGAAATGCGAGATATATGGGAAGTAGCCTCATTAGAGAAGTATTTGGATTGTGATATAATACCTAAAGGTCTAAAGGTCTATAAAACACTGGCAGGGGATGTGGGAGATATGGGCATTTTGAAAGAATGGACTGAATTATTCCATGAATTTTCAAGAAGAGCGGTGATATTCATCATAGAAAAAAGGAATATTTTTATCAATAATCAGAACCCTAGAATACAAATGTTTTACCATATCCCAAAAATACATAATTTGGAAACCAGGGAGACCAATAATATCAGGCATTGGGGGTTTGACCTCAAATCTATCCAAATACGTGGAGTGCGTACAAAAACCTTCAGCATATCTAAAGGATACCAAGCACATCCCACAACTGCTAAACGGGGTAGTTTGGGATGAGAATTATATTTTGGGAACACTCGATGTATCGTCACTTTACACTATAATAGAGAATGGAAAGGGGAGAGAGGCAGCAGAATACTTTTTGGAGAAAGAAAAAAAGATGCCAAAGGAACAAATAGACTTTGTAGGGGATTGTATTACTTTTATTCTAATGCATAACTATTTTAAATATATAGTTACATAGTTACATAGTTGTTAAGGTTGGAAAAAGACAACAGTCCATCAAGTCCAACCTGTAATCCCGCTATATCGATCCCTGGATCAATATCCATCTTCCTTTTAAAAAGGGGTTGGGCCAAGAGAAAGGGTGAGTAGAGCAAGATTTCTATACATTGTCATAAGCCTCAATTTTATTTTGAATTAAAAAGTCATCTAAACCCTTTTTGAAGCCATCTATTGTATTCGTTGTGACCAGCTCCTGCGGCAGGCTATTCCAGAGATTCGCAGACCTTACTGTAAAGAATGCTTGTCGCCTCTTATAACTGAATCTTTTTTCTCCAGACGTAGGGAGTGGCCTCTTGTTTTTTGAGGGGGTTTAACACAGAATAGCTTCCCTTGATATTTTTTGTATGGTCCGTTTATATATTTGTACAGGTTAATCATGTCCCCCCTTAGATGTCTTTTTTCAATGCTTAACAAATTCAGTTCATTTAATCTTTACTCATAACTAAGATCTTCCAGGCCCTTTATGAGTTTAGTGGCTCTCCTCTGTACTTTTTCTAACTCCAGGGCATCCTTTTTGGATTGGTGCCCAGAACTGAACTGCATATTCCAGTTGAGGCCGTATCAAAGCTTTGTATAGTGGCAATATTACATCCCTGTCCCGCGATCCATACCTCTTTTAATACAAGACAAAATTCTGTTAACCTTAGAGGCAGCTGACTGGCATTGCATGCTGTTATTTAGTCTATGATCTACTAATACACCCAGATCCTTCTCAACAAGTGACTCTTGCAGTTTTACTCCCCCTAAGACATATGCTGCATGCAGATTATTCGCCCCCAAGTGCATAACTTTACATTTATCTATATTGAAACTCATTTGCCAAGTGGAGGCCCAAACAGTAAGTTTGTCCAGGTCAGCTTGACTTATTAACATCTTCTATAGACTGGACTGTATAAATATGAGAATCAATTTTACCTCCAGACTAGTGTTGAGCAAACATGTTCGGCCGAATATGGTATTCGGCTGAACATGGCGGCGCTAGGGCTGAACACCGCGTGTGCTCGAGCGCCAAGATCGAGTCCCCTTGATCGAGTTCACTGTAATGCCAGTAGCCATGTTAGCTACTGGAATTACACTAATTGGCTGGCCAGGAACGCGTCATCAGGTGCTATAAAGCACCCAGTGACATGTGACTGGCTCATACCGAATCAGGGAGAGCTGCTGCAAGGAGGGACAGATAGTGTAGGGAGAGAAGAACGCTAGGCAGGGATAGTATTTCTTTTGAAAAGACCAAAAAGCCCTTTTAAGGGCTATTATATCTTGCTGCAACATATACTGTATATATATATTTTTTAAGGGGTTAGAAAATTGCGCAAGGTGGGGGCGTGGCTTGGCTGCCAAGTAAGATGGCTGCTTAATCTGCTTGCTCTGGCACGCAGACAACGCTTGCTCCCTTTCATTGACCATCTGATTGCCCCTCAAAAAGCTCTCTACAAACCTTCAAGATGCCCAGGGGTAAGAGCATCACCCAAAAACAGGGCAAACTCGAGTTCTTCTTTGAAAAAGACGCTGAGACTGCACGCTCTGAGAGCGCTCGGCCATCTTCACAGCAGGCGCCTCCTTCATCACAGCATGTGCGCTCGGACCTGCAAGACGCCAGTGGCGGCTCCAATTCCTCGGCTGTTAACAGCCCACCCAGTGAGAGACCCAGCGGGAATTAACAGCTCCTCACCTACAAACCGGGGGCGATCCTCTCCATCTTCTCCTGCATCACCCTCCACCCCATCTAATAGGAGCCCGGTAAAACAGAGGCCGCAGATCCACAGTGAAGGCACCAGTGAGGTAGGCCTCTCCACAGAGCCCACATCTCCGTACCATCTCACAGGAGTTTTTCAAAAATTACCAACTTCTGATCAACCAGCCTCTGGTAACCTCCTCAGAGATATGTTAACTGCTTTTGGCTCTGCCTTACATAAAGAATTTTCTTCTTTACTCACCCCATTAAAGTCATCCATAACGGAGATAGAATCCAGAATCTTGCATGTAGAAGTGAAAATGGGCGAGTTTGCTTCATCTCACAACCAACTCATAGATTCCCATGAAGAGGTAACCAGCGATATTGAAGCCATTAAAGCCAAACTGATTGACTTGGAGGATCACTCGAGGCGTAATAATATTAAATTCAGGGGTATTCCTGAGGATGTTGGCCCTGCCGCGCTTACAGCATACCTACAGACTCTCCTTAAACATCTTATTCCAGCTGGTTCTCAGAGTGAATTTACCATTGACAGGGCGCACAGGCTTCCTGGGCCGCGACACCTTCCTGAGACAGCGCCCTGAGATACACTGGCACGTATCCACTATTACCACATTAAAGAAGCTGCACTAGCTGCTGCAAGGCAACTCACCGAATTACCAATGCCTTACCAATCGGTGAAACTGTATACCGACCTTTCTGCTACCACCTTACATCAGCGCCGTCTGTTGGCACCAATCACCCTCACTTTGAGGAACCATAAGATGGGGGTTCCCTGTCAAGATTTTGCTTAACCATGATGGGCAGTCTTATAGCATCTCTTCGGTGGAGGAGGGCCGTCGTCTGCTGGCATCCTGGAACATCCCAATCTTGGATATCCCTGACTCTCAGAACCGACCAATACCATCGGTGGAACAAGACTGGCGCACAGTAACTGCCCGTCGTGGAACCAAGCACTGACTGTCCATTTTTCATGTTTGTGCCTAAGATAATCTGATCCAGTGAGGCTAGAACCAAAAACTTTCTGCCCCGGATATTCAGTCCACCCGGTACCAGAATGGACAATCCGGTGTGTTCAACATCTGGACTTTGCAGACAGGTTATCTTAATGTTTGCATTTGTTTATGTGGAAGGAGGCTCTGCTTCTACAAGCGGACATTTTATGTGTCCAAGAGTCACATATCATCCCCAGTGATTCCCATAGAATTAAACACCACCTTTTCCCTCATATTTTACATTCCCATTACCATAAGAAACCACGTGGGGTGTTGTTAGCTATTAAGAACTCAGTAGCATATACCTCCTTGGTCACTGTTCCTGATCCTAATGGTCGTTTCCTCATACATGTTTGCAACATCAGTAATATTACCTATATTTTGGTGGTAGTGTATGCCCCAAATAAACATTCACTTAGATTTTTGAATAGGCTTTTGGTTAAAGTGGCCAAAGTCAAACAAGGTCACGTCCTATTCTGTGGGGACTTTAACATAGTCTCAGATGCCAGTGTTGACTCCACAGCGCCGTCTCGTTCTCACTATGCAGTATTGAACCCCTTACTACATAGAGAGGAGCTATATGACATATGGAGAATTCATCACTTGCAGGAACGTGATTTTTCCTTTTTTTCGCCTGTTTATAATACATACTCGCGTATTGATATGTTCTTACTAAGCAGGTCACTTCTTCAGTTGGCAACTCAGTCTATCATAGGCGTTATTAAATGGTCTGACCATGCTGTGATTTCCCTTTCTATTGCAGAATCCTATAATAGAAAAGAATCTTTATGGAAATGTAATGATTATCTTTTGTCTAACCCAGAATACAAACGGGAATTGGAGGAGGCGCTTTCTGAGTATTTTTATATCAATTCTAGTTCAGTTACCAGCCCTTTCAGCCTTTGCAATGCCCATAAGGCCTTTATCAGAGGCATATTTATTAAACTTGGTCATAGAGCAAAGAAAGACAGAGAACAACAAATTGACTGTATCACTGCTCAATTGTCAGTCTTAGAAGCACTCAATAAAAAGTCCTTTAATGCTGACCGTAAATTGCAAATTAATAATTTGCGTCTGAAGCTCAGAGAGTGCCTTCTCTACCGTTCACAGAGACATCTTCTCTCTGTGAAATCTCACTACTATTCTCAAGACAATAAGGCGGGGAAATTGTTAGCTGCTAGAGTTAAGAAGAGAGCAGCACAGGCTAGAATACCTCCTGCACTCAGACACCACAAGTAAACTATATGACCCTAGAGATATAGAAAACCAATTCATGGAGTACTATTCAGCTCTTTATAATTAGAGATGAGCGAGCATACTGGTCCAAGCTTGGTGCTCGTTCGAGTATTAGGGTACTCGTAAGTGCTCGCTGCTCGGACGAGTATCTCGCCATGCTCGAGGAAATGGCAACTTCCGCATCATACTTTTTTGGCGCCTATAAACACAACCAATCACAATCCAGGAGACTCTACGGTACACCCAGCATCACATGGGGCCCTTACATGTCGATAGCAGGGGTTGGCTGGCCTGATCAGGTGACCCTGGAATATACTAGTGACTGGCCGCGGTGCTCGGCTCAGATGCCGTCTGGATGTCATTAGGGATAGAGCTGCTGCCTTTCAGGGAGAGTGTTAGGGCCTGCATTTAGTTCTCTGTTAGGCAGGAATCACCCACAAAGAACCCAACAGCCCTTCTAAGGGCTAGAAGACATTTTTTTTTGTCTCCTGGCTTGGCTGGCTGGCTGGCACTAGTAGTGCAGCTATCGCCATATATAACCCCCTTTTTTTTATGTTATATCTCAGTGATACAAATCCATTGCACACAGCAGTGTGGAACCATTCTGTGTGTCACAGTTCAGTACACTCACTATTTTCTGTCCAGGTGACACTTTCTGTATGTCACAGAATAGAACCAAGTCATTTGCTACCTGTCACGTATACAGCTTGATCCTAAAAATCTCTGTGCGACATTTGTCTGGGTCGCAGTCTAAATAGCCACCGTCAGTAGGGTGTCAGTCAGCTCTATGATAGTTTCTGCACGTCACGTTCCAAAAAAAACAAAAATCCAAAACAAAATATACAAAAAAAATTAGTTTTTTTGTTGTTTTAGCTGAGTGATACAAATCCATTTCACACAGCTGCGTGTAACCTTTCTGTGTGTCACAGTTCAGCACACTTGCTCCAATCCATATATTCTGTCCAGGTGACACTTTCTGTACGTCACAGAAAACAACCAAGTCATTTGCTACCTGTCACGTATATAGATTGATCCTAAAAATCTCTGTGCGACATTTGTCTGGGTCGCAGTCTAAATAGCCACCGTCAGTAGGGTGTCAGTCAGTTCTACGATAGTTTCTGCACGTCACGTTCCAAAAAAAAACTAAACTAAAAAAAATATATAAAAAAAAATTATTTTTTTGGGTGTTTTAGCTCAGTGATACAAATCCATTTCACACAGCTGCGTGTAACCTTTCTGTGTGTCACAGTTCAGCACACTCACTCCAATCCGTATATTCTGTCCAGGTGACACTTTCTGTACGTCACAGAATACAACCAAGTCACTTGCTACCTGTCACGTATAAAGCTTGATCCTAAAAATTTTTATATCATACACTTATATACAGAAAATGTTGAACCCCAGGGCTGAGTCGAGGACGAGGGCGTGGGCGTGGGCATTCAATTACTGCAGGGGGCAGAGGCCATGGTCCTGGGCAGGGTGAGACAGTACCTGCTGATGAGGGAGCTGTGGAACGCCGCAGAGCTACACTCCCTAGCTTCATGTCTCAACTTACAGGGACACGTGGTAGAGGACTGTTGAAACCACAACAGTGCGAACAGCTGATCTCGTGGATTGGGGACAATGCTTCAAGTAGTTTGTCCACCAGTCAGTCTTCCACGCAGTCCACCCACGTTACCCAAGGGAGCACTCCTCTGGCTCCTCCACCTCAACCTCCTATCCCCCAGTCTGCCCATTCCCAGGAAAATTTGGAATGCGATCCGGCATACTCTCAGGAACTGTTTTCTGGACCCTTCCCAGAGTCACAAACCACTTCTCAGGTTGCTGCTGACCTCGTTCCCGATGCCCAAGTTTTCCAACTGTTGCAGTCTGTGGGTGATGATGATGATGATGATGACAATGTTGAGTTAGTGGAAGAAGTTTGTAAAGAGGTGTCAGACGATGAGGAGACACGGTTGTCAGACAATGGTGAAGTTGTTGTTAGGGGAGGAATTCCGAGGGGGGAGCAGACTGAGGAATCGGAGGATGACGAGGTGACTGACCCAAGCTGGGTTGATATGCCGAGTGAAGACAGTGCTTCTGAGGCGGAGGCGAGTGCTGCACCAGAACAGGTTGTAAGAGGCAGTGGTGTGGCCAGAGGGAGAAGCAGGGCCAGAGCTGGTGCATCAGCAGCAACTGTTTCACGTAGTGAAGCTCCCGTGGCGAGGCCTAGATGTTCGCAAGTCTGGAGGTTCTTTAAAGAAAGTGAGGATGACCGACGGACTGTGGTGTGCAACCTGTGCCACACCAGGATCAGCAGCGGTGCCACCACTACTAGCCTAACCACCACCAGCATGCGCAGGCATATGAGTGCTAAACACCTCACTCAATGGAACCAAGGCCGTTCACCACCTCCTGCGGGTCACACCACTGCTCCTTCCCCTGTGTCACTTGCTGCTTCTGCTAGTCAACCCCCTGCGTCACTCGCTGCCTCTGCTAGTCAACCCCCTGCCCAGGACCCCGGCACGAGCGCCTCCCGACGGAAAACCACACCTTCGCCTCCACGATCCTCCACAGTGTCCACCAATGTGTCCCAGCGCAGCGTTCAGCTGTCTTTACAGCAGACGCTGGAGCTCAAGAGGAAATACAGTTCCACCCACCCACATGCCCAAGCCCTCAACGTCCACATCTCCAAATTGCTTAGCCTGGAGATGCTGCCCTATAGGCTGGTAGAGACCGAGGCCTTTCGCAATCTCATGGCGGTGGCTGCCCCTCGGTATTCGGTCCCCAGCCGCCACTATTTTTCCCGATGTGCCGTCCCAGCCCTACACCAGCACGTGTCACAGAACATCATCCATGCCCTGACCAAAGCTGTTTCTGAGAAGGTCCACCTAACCACGGACACGTGGACAAGTGCTGCCGGGCAGGGACACTATATCTCACTGACGGCACATTGGGTTAACTTGGTGGAGACTAGGACCGAGACTGACCCTGGGGCCGCTCAGGTACTGCCCACACCGAGGATTGCGGGCCCTACCTCGGTCACGGTCTCTCAGATGTACTATGCCTCCTCCTCCTCCGACCCCTCCTCCTCCTCCACCGAATTACCATCCGTGGGCACGGCGCCTTCAGTCGGTAGCTCTAGGCACAGCAGCAGTGCCGTGGGTAAGCGCCAGCAGGCGGTGCTCAAACTGCTGAGCTTAGGTGACAAAAGGCACACCGCCCAAGAGCTGTTACAGGGCATCACGGCGCAGACCGATGTGTGGCTGGCACCGCTGAACCTCAAGCCAGGCATGGTTGTGTGTGACAACGGGCGTAACCTGGTGGCGGCTCTGCAACTCGGCAGACTGACACATGTGCCATGCCTGGCCCACGTGTTCAATCTCATAGTCAAGACATACCCCAATCTGTCTGATTTGCTCAACAGGTGCGCCGCATCTGTGCGCATTTCCGCAAGTCCACCACAGATGCTGCCACTCTCAGGGCAGCACAGCGCCGTCTACAACTGCCCGCTCACCGACTGTTGTGCGACGTGCCCACGAGATGGAATTCCACATTAAACATGTTATCCAGAGTTTACCAGCAGCGCAGAGCGATTGTAGACTGCCGGATGTCAACTTCCACCAGAACTGGTAGTCAGGTCAGTCAGATTCCTCAAGTCAACAATGAGGAGTGGACGTGGATGTCTGATATCTGCCAGGTGTTGAGCAACTTTGAGGAGTCAACACAGATGGTCAGCGGCGATGCCGCCATTATCAGCCTCACCATCCCGCTGCTTTGCCTGTTGAAAAACTCACTGCTCAGCATCAAGTCGGATGCTTTGCGCTTGTCACAAGAGATGGTGGAGGAAGATACGTCTCTTGATAGCCAAAGCACCCTCCGGTCTGTTTCTCAGCGCGTATCGGAGGAGGGGGATGAGGATGAGGAGGAAGAGGAGGAGAATGTCGGCGAGACAGTAGAGGGTACCAGTGCTCAGTCCTTAACTCTTGAGCGTGTATGGGCTGAAGAGGAGGACTTGGAGGAGGAGGAGGAGGAAATGGAGAGTCAGGCCAGTGAGGAGAGGGAATTCTTGCGTGTTGGGACTCTGGCGCACATGGCAGACTTCATGTTAGGCTGCCTATCCCGTGACCCTCGCGTTAGAAGAATTTTTTCAAACACCGAATACTGGGTGTTCACTCTCCTGGACCCACGGTACAAGCAGAACCTTTCCTCTCTTATCCCTGCAGAGGAAAGGAGTATGAGAGTGAATAGATATCAACAGGCCCTGGTGCACAAGCTGAAACAATTCTTCCCATCTGACGCCGCTAGCGGCAGAGGGCATGGTTCTGTGGGCGAAGTAGCGGGGGAGAGGAGGCGAGCAGGCAGCTTGTCCAGCACTGGCAGGGGAACACTCTCCAAGGCCTTTGCCAGTTGTATGTCACCCCAGCAAGACACTGTCACCTGTCCCCAGTCTAGGCAGAGTAGGGGGGAGCTGTACAGAAAGATGGTGAGGGAGTACCTAGCTGACCATACCAACATCTGTAGCGATCACTCTGCTCCATACAACTATTGAGTTTCAAAGCTGGACACGTGGCCTGAACTGGCGCTGTATGCCTTGGAGGTGCTGGCCTGCCCTGCCGCTAGCGTGCTGTCAGAGCGGGTATTCAGTGCAGCTGGTGGCGTCATCACTGATAAGCGTACACGCCTGTCAACTGACAGCGCTGACAGGCTTACGCTTATTAAAATGAACAAAGCCTGGATTTCACCGGAATTCAAATATCCTCCGGGGGAAAGCAGCTAAAATTTAACATTACTTATGTATCCGATTCCTCTTCTCTACTCCTCCTACTCCTCCTCCTCCATATCGTCTTTGCCTAACGCTGCCCAAAAAAACGCCATTTTTCAGAGGTCCAACTGGCACTCTTTTACCACAATTTTTCAGGAGGGCCCCCTACAGGCCCTCTCTTCAAACAATTTTTCAGGAGGGCCCCCTACAGGCCCTCTCTTCAAACAATTTTTTCGGAGGTCCACCTACAGTCCCTCTGTCCAAAGAATTTTTCCGGAGGTCCACCTACAGTCCCTCTCTCCAAACAATTTTTCCGCAGGTCCACCTACAGGCCCTCTCTCCAAACAATTTTTCCGCAGGTTCACCTACAGTCCCTCTCTCCAAACAATTTTTCCGCAGGTCCACCTATAGGCCCTCTCTCCAAGCAATTTTTCCGCAGGTCCACCTACAGTCCCTCTCTCCAAACAATTTTTCCGGAGGTCCACCTACAGGCCCTCTCTCCAAACAATTTTTCCGGAGGTCCACCTACAGGCCCTCTCTCCAAACAATTTTTCCGGAGGTCCACCTACAGGCCCTCTCTCCAAACAATTTTTCCAGAGGTCCACCTACAGGCCCTCTCGCCCAACAATTTTTCCGGAGGTCCACCTACAGGCCCTCTCTCCAAACAATTTTTCCGGAGGTCCACCTACAGGCCCTCTCTCCAAACAATTTTCCGCAGGTCCACCTACAGGCCCTCTCTCCAAACAATTTTCCGCAGGTCCACCTACAGGCCCTCTCTCCAAACAATTTTTCTGCAGGTTCACCTACAGGCCCTCTCTCCAAACAATTTTTCCGGAGGTCCATCTACAGGCCCTCTCTTCAAAAATTTTTTCCGCAGGTCCACCTACAGGCCCTCTCTCCAGTTCCAGTTTCCAGTTTTATTTGCGCAAACTGCGTAAATTTTATTTTTGGGATAGGTGTGAAAAATAATATTACCTGCGTATCTATATTGCCCAACATTGGATACAGTAGCAACTAGAAGACCAAACACATGCTGCCCACAGGGTTCCGCAAATTCCTGGTCCACAATGTCAAGGAGCTCGAGGTTCTGTTGATGAGCAACAAGTCCTTCTGTAAAGAAATCGCCCACAACGTCTCCATCTACGAACCTAAAGACCATTGTGGAGAGAGCGGCACAGCTCGCCATCAAAGTGACGAACCCAAACGCCAGACTGCGCAGTGAAGATAACGAATAAATATCTCTGTGGTTATTTGAGCTAAATAAAAGTTAAATAAACACAAAAAAAAAAAATTGATCTGTTCCTGTGCCTGATCCACCCAAGTTGAATCTGTCCCATCATGAGAAAGTCCCCCCAAGGAGTCCCAACTGTAACTTGCTTCCCATACAACTACCTCACCCCCCGACACCTGTGTCTCGCCATTGTCCACCACCTCCTCAGACAACACTGGTAAATCCCCACTGTCAGCACACGGAGACTTCAAAAGGTCTTGCGAATTGGGGCAGAGAATGTTCTGGGCTAGCACATCAGAGATGGGGTGACTATAGGGTTCCAGGGAGTACGTGACCACATGCAATCTCCATCTAAAAAGTCATGCCACACTTGATCGAGCTCATAATTGACAATTGTACCGGTTGATGCTAAATTTTTAAGTTGGGGTCCTGCGTCGTCATTCTAACTACATTCGGCTGTTGTCACCACCACACACGCTAGCCCAGGGGGCACTCCTCTGGCTCTTCCAGCGAAACCTCCTTCCCCCCAGCCTGCCCCCCACCTACAGGCCCTCTCTCCAAACAATTTACCTGGATAGGGGACGTATTAGATATTGTACAGATTTTTTTTTTTTCTTCTTTTAATTGCCTCCTGACCTGTGATAGGCAGAGCATGGACACGTCCCCTTAGCTGCAGTGGGAAAGACACTCCCCTGGCCAGAGCAAGCTCTTTTTCTGTTTTCCGTGTTCGAAAAATCCATTAAATATAGGGTCCGTATACGGTATTAAACTGAGAAGAATTGATACCATACGGGTTAAAGCAACAGTTTTCCCAAATCCATCTGGCTGTTGTCACCACCACACACACTAGCCCAGGGGGCACTCCTCTGGCTCTAACAGAGAAACCTCCTTCCCCCCCACCTACATGCCCTCTCTCCAAACAATTTTCCCGGGTAGGGGGATGTATTAGATATTGTACTGATTCTGAATTGCCTCCTGCAATAGACGGGATTTGAACCCAGATCAACTGCTTGGGAAGCAGCTATGCTCACCACTATACCACCAGCAGGCACAGCAACTGATAAGAACAGATACTAAACTTGATTTTAGCTGCAGTGCCAGCATGAGCAGTGGTGTCACCTGCAGGCGGTGATGGACCTTCGTTGCACCTAGTTGGGTGCTTCCCTAACATGTGATGGGTATTTGCCTCGCCTTTCTTGGTTTGGGTGAGCACAATTGCCATGAGGGTAACCACCAGGCTGTTGCCTGAGGATTTGGGGTAATGGTGGGATTAAGCAGCCTCAGAGGCATCCATGCATGCTGCCCCTGCTGTTTCCTGTCCATTTCCGTGGTGTTTCCATCATTTTCTGAGGTTTCCAGGTTTTCACCCAGCCTTCCCTAGGCAGAGCCTTGGTCCCCCGCAAAAATGCTCGAGTCTCCTATTGACTTCAATGGGGTTCGTTATTCGAAACGAGCACTCGAGCATCGGGAAAAGTTCGACTCGAATAACGAGCACCCGAGCATTTTAGTGCTTGCTCATCTCTACTCATCTACCTTTGAGGCCTGTTCATACTTGTAGTCAGTCAGGATTAGAGTCAGGGTTTCCTATAGGAGGTGTCCATCTTCCTTCCTTAGTTTCCAGGCCTAATCTTCTTCCCCTCCTACGCTCTTTGTGGTTTTCCCCCCACCAGAGTGTAACACTATGTGTGTGAGCTTGCCGAGCTCCAAAGCCGCAACCAAGTTGCGGCCATTATCAGACACAACCACACCTGACTCTAGGTTGAGTGGCGAGAGCCACAGCTCAGCCTGGTCGCTTATACCCTGCCACAGCACTGTGGCAGTGTGTTGTTTGTCACCTAAGCAAATAAGTTTCAGCATAGCCTGTTGCCGCTTCCCCACCGCTGTACTAAACTGCTTCCAGCTACTGACTGAAGTCTGACTGGTGCTGCAAGATGAGAATTCCTAGATGGAAGTGGTGGAGGAGAAGGAGGGGTTGCAGCCGCTAATGTAGGTGGTGGTGGAAATCCTGATGGAAGTAGGGCCCGCAATCCTTTGTGTCGATAGCACCTGTGCCATCCCAGGGTAAAACTTGCTCCTAGCCTCCACAGCGTTCACCCAGTGTGCCGTCAGGGAAATGTAGCGTCCCTGGCCAGAAGCACTTGTCCATGGACAGCTGCCGCCATCAGACTGCGAAAAGCCTTAGTGTCCACAAGCAACATTTTCAGCGCCAGCAATTTGTAAAGGTGTGCATTTAGTGCTATGGCCTGTGGGTGGGTGGCTGGGTATTTGCGCTTTCGTTCAAAGGCCTGGGGTATGTACATCTGTATGCTGCGCTGTGACACAGGAGTGGATGTGCTCGCTGATGGTGCTTGCAAGGGTCCAGGTACAGGGCGGGAGGCATCTGGGCCTGCGTCTTGGCTAGCACGTAACACAGAGAAGAGAAGGCAGTGGTGTGACCCGCAGACACCGATTGTGGATCCAGGCATTTGGCCCACCTATTAGGGTGCTTTGCTACCATGAAGATCATGCTGGTGGTGGTCAGGTTGCTAGTGTTCATGCCCCTGCTCATTTTGGTATGGCACAGGTTGCAAATGACAATTCTTTTATCATCCACACTTATTGGTATGGCTTGCCTTCTCCTTCTCCACCGCCTCTTCCAGCCTGTTGCGATGCTACAGATCCGTCCCCCCCTGTACTGCTGTCCTCGCTCAGCTTGCCTCCTTCCCATGTTGGGCCAGTGACTTCATCGTCTACCGTCTCCTCTTCCACTTCTTCACTCTGGTTCTCCTCCTGACAAGTTGACCTTCAGTGCTGCTGAAACTCAAAAACATTTGGGGTGAGAGTCTGCTGCTGATCTGACCGTCTAAAACATTTGGGGTGAGAGCCTGCTGCTGATCTGACTGTGTAAAACATTAGGGGTGAGGACGTGCTGCTACTTGCGCTTTATACACAAGTAAATATATGTTTCCTAACAATATTTCCTCTAAAATCGATGATATCTTCTGTTTTGGGGGGTATTATTGTCATTCCGTAAAAGTGGCATAATAGTCGGACATCATCGTTAATAGCAGCGACTTCGGTGTCCAAGATGCATCCAGACATCCTCCCCATGCTGTTCCCTAACCATTTCAGTGGTGCTTCCACCATTTTCTCATGTTTCCCTATGAACCAGACACCCTCCCCTCTGCAGAGCAGGGGGTGCCTGGTCTTGTCCCATTAACTTCTATTATACTTGGGTGCTCGGCCGACTACTCGAGTACCACATAGTGTTCGGTCAGAGCACCCGAGCATCGCGGTGCTCGATCATCACTACTCCAGACGTGGGGGATCGCTATGGGGACCAGGTTTGCACCGAGTTTCGCAAATCTATATATGGGCAGATGGTAGGAACTTACCGTCTACCAGGGGGGCGATCTCGGTGTGCACCTGGTACTCTGGAAGCGTTTTATTGATGATATTGTGTTTATTTGGAAAGGAGAGGCTCTTTTAAAAAATTTTTTAGAAGATAGAAATAAAAATTTGTTTTATCTACATTTTACGCCCAATTGGAGCCGCAAAGAAGTACACTTTTTAGACTTAACTATTTTTTTTTATCAAGGAAGGACAGATTCAGACTAAAACATATCAAAAACCAACTGATAGCAATAGTTATATTTCTCTAGACAGCTGCCATTTACCAATATGGCTCATCAATATCCCTGGTAGCCAATATATAAGACTATGGAGGAATTGTACTAAAACTTGAACAATTTGAGGAGGAGGCGGAGAGACTTCATGAAAAGTTTGAAGAAAAGGGATACAAAAGGAACCAATTAGTATTAATAAAAGAGGAGGTTACAAAGATGGACTGTAATATATTACTCCAGGACAATAGGAAGGAACTGGGTGTCATTGGCAGCATACTGAAGGAGGAAAATGGTGTACAGAGAGACACCATAAAAATCCCTATAATCACACAATATAGCGAAAGAGAGAATACATTTAAACTAGGGGTGCACAACCTGCAGCCCGCGGGCCGCATGCGGCCCCCAGAGCCCTGGTTTGCGGCCCCCGTCCTGCTGGGCATAAACACAGCTGATCCTGCGATCAGCTGTGTTTAAGCCCGGAACGCTGCACAGCGATGAATGACATCTCCTGCTCCCGCACTGTAACAGGAGCAGGACGGGCCCTTGATGTCAGTGACAGCGGGGGAGCGAGGAGAAGGCAGAAGCAGTTTAGCAGCGCTTCTGCTTTCTCCTCAAGGAGCGCTCTGCAGTGTGGACAGTCTCTCGGGGGTAGAAGAGAGCAGAGCTGCAGGATCAGTAGACCCTGATCCTCTCTGACCTGTGCAAAGCCCCCCACTCTCCCCAGCAGGCAGCAGGCAGCAGGCAGGTTTCCCCTGTAACAGGGGCTCCAGTTAAGGTGGAAATTGTACAAAAAAAGTTTGTCTCCAAAAGGTCTTTCAGTGACCTCTTGGGGACAAATTATATAGTAAAAATATATATAAAATAAATAAGTTAAAAAATAAAAATAAAAAATATGAAAACTAAATAATAAATTATATGGCAAAAAATAGAAAATTATAAAAAAAATATTAAAAAATGAAACACAAAAAAAGAAAAAAATGCTAAATAAAAGAGTGTTCACTGTCCCGCAACAGTCTTTTTATGACCCCTTGGAGGACATATTATGTGGCAAAAATATATTTAAAACATAATAGAAAATGTAAAAAAAAATTAAAAAAAATAATAAAATACATATAAAATAAAAAGGAAAAATGTTTATTGTCCTCCAACTGTCCTTGTGGACCGTATTTTTCGCTTTATAAGATGCACTCCCCCCCAAAAAAAAGTAGGGGCAAAATTGCTGTGCGTCTTATAAAGTGAATACAAGTGAGCGCTTCCATTATGGACCCCCATCAGACCTCAGATCAGCCCACCCAGCCCCATAAGGATAAAAATAAAAAACTCTCTCACCTCTCCTGCGCCGCGGCTCTGCTCCAGGTCCAGCGCTCCTCTGTCTTCTCCAGGCCGGCTCTGCACTTTCCTGACCGCGTACAGCGTCAGGATGTAGTGCGCGCACTATGACCTGACGCACTGTCACCTGACTGCGTGCAGCGGAGAAGATAGAGGAGCAGAGCCGCCGCGCAGGAGAGGTGAGTTTTTTATTTTATCCTTATTGAGCTGGGTTGGCTGATGGGGGCACAGTCGGCTAATATGGGGGCTGATGGCTGATCTGAGGTCTGATGGGGTAGAGTGGGCTGATCTGAGGTCTGATGGGGTAGAGAGGGCTGATATTGGGGGCACAGTGGGCTGATATGGGGGCATAGTGGGCTGATTTGAGGTCTGATGGGGGCACAGTGGGATGATATGGGGGCACAGTGGGATGATATGGGGGCACAGTGGGATGATCTGAGGTCTGATGGGGGCACAGTGGGATGATATGGGGGCACAGTGGGATGATCTGAGGTCTGATGGGGGCACAGTGGGCTGATATGTGGGCTGATGGGCTGATCTGAGGTCTGATGGGGTAGAGTGGGCTGATCTGAGGTCTGATGGGGGTAGAGTGGGCTGATCTGAGGTCTGATGGGGCAGAGAGGGCTGATATTGGGGCACAGTGGGCTGATATGGGGGCATAGTGGGCTGATTTGAGGTCTGATGGGGGCACAGTGGGATGATATGGGGGCACTGTGGGCTGATCTGAGGTCTGATGGGGGCACAGTGGGGTGATATGGGGGCTGATCTGAGGTCTGATGGGGGCACAGTGGGCTGATATGTGGGCTGATGGGCTGATCTGAGGGCTGATATGAGGTGTGATGAAAAATATTTTTTTCTTATTTTCCTACTCTAAAATCTGGGGTTCGTCTTATCATCAGGTGCGTCTTATAAAGTGAAAAATACGGTAATAAACCAATTATAAAAAAAAATAATACAATAAAATATTTTAAAAATTAAAAAGAAAAAGTGTAAAATTTTAAAAAGTGACGGTGTATTTTTATGATCTCTTTGGGGGACATATTATGTAGCAGAAATATATTAAAAATTAAGTAAAAAAAAAAAAGATAAAAAAAATACATTCACACCACAAAAACACTCACACAAACCACAACCATTACCGCCCTGGTCATGTGATACTATACATATTATATAAGAAAACAGCCCACACAAAATAGGGAACTAATTATAATAATTTATTTTGGTGTCAGTTTGCATATTTAAAGTAGGGATGAGCGAACTTTTGAAAAGTTCGGTTCGGTTCGATTCGGCGAACTTTCGTGAAATTCGGATTCGTACGAACCGAACTTAAAACGAACCTTGCTATAACGGCTGATTAATTGCAGCTACAATAGTGGGAGTCTGATAGGGTATAGTTTTGTTTAGTTGCAGTTGCTATTACAATGAAAAAAGTGGAAAAAATCAAAGTGCAAAAATAGTGAAACCTCAGCCAGGTCGACAACATTTGACAGCATTGAAGATGTCCGCTGTAGCAGAATTGCCGGCAGCATTGCCTTGGACCCAGTAGGGTGGAAAACAGACATTTGGCAGTGGAACCAGCAGCAGTAATAGTACTGTATTGGATGGTTGAGTATGGTTGAGAACAGACAATTGACGGAGGAGGAGGAGTCAGCACTTGATTGCACCCAGGCCAGTATGGTTGAGAAGAGACAAGTTGAGGAGGAGGAGGAGGCAGCACTTGATTGCACCCAGGCCAGTATTGTTGAGAAGAGACAAGTTGAGGAGGCAGCTTCAGAAGCTCTTGATTGCACCCAGTATGTTTTGGACAGTATTCTTTTGGACCCAGAAGGACAGCCTGAGAGCGCCGGGCCTGACATCGGTGGTAAGACACCAGGGCAGGTTGGACTGCAGTCAAAGCGGCGGATGGTTGCAAGGTGGTGGAGGCAGAACTTGTGCTTCCCGCTGCTGGCCCCCTAAAACACTGTGGAGGTGACAGTGGCAAGAATGGGCCAACTTCCTGATGGTCTTCTGGGAGGATGTTGACCCAATGGGCAGTAACAGACATGTACTGCCCTTGCCCATAATTAGAGGACCAGACATCAGCACTCAGGTGCACGGTCTTGGACACCGAGAGTCCCAATGAGTCGCCAACCTTTTTCTGAACATTACTGTGCAGTGATGGGACAGCTTTGCCAGAGATGTAGTGGCGGCTGGGGACTCGCCATCTGGGGTGCGCACACGCCATGAAATCCCTGAAAGGCTGGGAGTCCACAAGGATACCCCAATTGGATGTGACAGCGGAGAAAACCTTACAGGATGGTGACCTCACTTTGTCAGCTAAAGCTTCTAGCCAGGAGAGACATGAAACCAGAGGGATGACTGAAACAGCCAGAGCCTTTCCTAATATGGACTTTTTAACTTTTTTTAACTTTTTATTTTTTTTTTAAACTTTTTTTTATACCTTTTTTTAACTTTTTTTTTTACTTTTTTTAAAACTTTTTTTGTTGTGGCTAAATGGGGTTGACGGCACCCAGCAGAGAAGCAACGTGTAGTGTGTACTCTCGGTCACGGGACAGGAGCTTACAGCCAACACCTCCTCTGGAGTCTCAGTACGTTCCACCCGCTGACTTTAGTGGACTTCCTCCTCCTCCTCATCACTAAAAATTGGTAGATACTCCAAGGGCAGATCAAGGTTTGCCAAGAGTTCCCTGGCAGAAGGTGCCCCAAAGGTGAGAAGTTCTGTTCGTTTGTTAACCTGATGTACCTTGATATTTGCAGCACGGTGTTGGTGAACGGCTGGAAGACTGACCCCTTTTCGGTTTGCTCCGGGGTCAGACAAGGCTGCCCTCTATCACCTCTCCTTTTTGTTTGTGTTATAGAACTCTTTGCGGAGTCTATCTGACAGAATAGAGAGATCAGAGGGATCACCGCACCAGGACACTTCGAGGTCAAGTGCTCGCTGTACATGGACGACGTGACCGTCTTCTGCGCTGAACGGCGTTCGGTGACTGCACTCGTCCAGACCTGCAAAAGTTCGTAACGAATCTGGTTCGTTACGGTTCGGTTCGCTCAGCCCTAATTTAAAGAAGAAGGAGCTATAATTTGAAAAAAACTGTTTTGTACAGTTTCCCCGAAATAAAAATTGTTGCAAAAATGATTTTGGTAGTCCAACAAATAAGATAGTCACAACTAGAGATGAGCGAATCATTCAAAAAATTATTTGCCAAACATTCACCGAACTTTTCCTAAGATTCGTATAGTCGACAAATAGATTTGTTGTATTTGCGTACAAAATATATGTTATTATTAGAGATGAGCGAGTAGTGTTCGATCGAGCCGGTATTCGATCGAATACTACGCTATTCGGCATACTCGATTTCGATCGAGTATAACGGCGATGGCGCACTTAGAATTCGTTTGCCCTCCCACCTTCCCTGGCGCTCTTTTTCCACCAATCACCATGCAGGGGGGGTATGACAGGCCCGCAGAGCACGCTGGCAGCGCGAAAACGGCGTCTACATGGATTGGCTGGAAAAACCACGTGACCTCGAATCATAAAAACTCAGCTCTTCCTGCTCGTTCGCATATGCTGCGTGAACTTAGTCAGGGACAGAAGCTGGAGAAGGGAGAGATAGGTTTTAGCTGTTGGACAGGCAGGAGCGTGATTAAAA
>ONZH01015949.1:0-12426 GCA_900303285.1 Rhinella marina
CGTACACCCTAGGGAGGCCTTGTGGTTCTCTGTTCTACATCCTGGCAGGGCTCTGTCCACCAGGAATCAATAAGAACAGACACTAGACTTGATCTTAGCCAAAAGTCCAAGAAGCGATGGATGTTCTATTATAAGAGAGAGCAGGCTACGTGGTGTGCAATCTGGCGGTATCTGTTCGCTCTGCTGTGCTGCTTTTTCTATCCAACATATCCCCTCCCTAAAAGAACAGGCCAGTCACCCTTTTCCACATAGGAGGAGGCAGAAGAAGAACGGCTAATTTCTCATCCAATCAGTTGGGGGAGTAGATCACCCAATGACCCAATGGGGGGCAGGTCAGTAGAGTAGGTGATCCTGTTTACCATCGTCCCTGCTCTGACAGCTGTCAGTACGATCACACACTGTCAGCCACTGACAGCATCACATTGCCATTCAGAGAAGAGCAGCTATTGGAGAGCCTTGAGCTGCACCCCACTTTGCATGCAAAGTCTCTTCTCAAACGACATCAGGCAGATATACAAGAGGGAAGGAGAACCCATGGACAGGCTCTTGGCCAAGTGCAGAACAATATAGCTATCAGAAGTGATAGATTTGGACATGTCCTAAGGGGTATTCAGACATATAGGAAATAATAAAGGACATGGGATCAGGTTGAGTCTCAAATAAAACAAATTCTGGCACAGATGCCAGTTAGTTAGGTAAGTATATAGTAATCTAATACCATTATTGTCACCACACTAAATTAACGTGTTGTACTGCATATGGTGATAATTTAACCCCCCCCCCAAATTCTCACCCTAACCTCTTCCCTCATAACATTACGTATATCACTACAGAACATACAGGGTAAGGCTACATTTACGCGACAGTTGTTTTTGCAGCCTCCAATCTGCATATTTTGCGGCTCAGATGCGGACCCATTCACTTAAATGAGCACTGTGTGCTGTCCGCAACTGCATGTCCATTCCTATTTTTGTCCGTTTTGCGGACAAGGATAGGCATTGTTACAGTGGATCCGCAAAAAAAACGGATGCCATACGGAACATCATCCTTTTTTTGCAGATCCGCAATTTGCATACTGCAAAACGCAACGTTCGTGTGAATGTAGCCTAATACAGTGCCCCATACCTCTTACATCCAGTATAATACAGCGCCCCATACCTCTTACATCCAGTGACGTCTCCTCTGATGTAGATCTTCTCTTTCCTCATCTTCTCCTTTCAGACCAGACACCATTTTTCAGCCATTTCTCATCTCTGCAGTTTGACAGAAAAAAATCTTAGTTTACTACTTTTCCATCATCCTCCCGTCTTCTGGACAAATCATCCTACCACCCCCAGTACTGTGCCACTAGTACCACACAGATAGTGCCCTTCAATAATTATTGGCACACAGCGTCCTAAAATAACTGCACCCAGCAAATAGTGTCCCTGACAGTAATAGTGTAAACATAACGAAAATACAGAAATAACTGCGCTATGCTGATACTGTGCCAGGGTGCCCCCCACAGTAATAGTGCTCCCCAAAGTCCCAACTAATAATTCTCTGCCAGAGTGCACTTGTTAGTAATAGTGCCCACAACATGTCCCCACGGTGCCCCAGAAGTAATAATGCTTCCAGTGTGCCAGTAAGAAGTGCCCCAATAATGTGCCAGAAGTGCCCCCAAAATTTCACCCAATAATGTGCCAGTAAGAAGTGCACCACACCATAGTGCCCCCCAAATTATGTGCCAGTAAGAAAAGCTCCAATAATGCATCAGAAGTTCCCCCCATTGATTCCCCCCCAAAATCATGTGCCAGTAAAAAGTGACCCACCTCCGTAGATGCCCCCCAAATTATGTGCCAGTATGAAATGCCCCCCAAATTATGTGCCAGTAAGAAATTCCCCCAGTGCCCCATGTGCCAGTAACAAATGCCCCCAGTGCCTCCATGTGTCAGTAAGAAATGCCCGCAGTGCCAGTAAAAATGCCCCCAGTGCTCGCGTGCCTGCCTCTTATAGGCTGCAGGCCTAGTGCCTGCAGCCTATCAGAGGAACGGGCAGGGAAGACGCCTCTCCCTCCCCCTGCCCCGCAGTACAGGCATCTGTATCGCCGTCCTGAGGATGGCGATACAGATGACTATGTGGAAGTGCTCATCTCCCTCTGCCCCGCCGCCCCCCCATCTGTGCGTGGGGCCGCACCGCACCTTCCCTAATTGGCGGTGCAGCCCTGCAAGTGGCCTATAGGGGCCCGGTCGCAAATGTCACGACCCTTATAGCTACGCCACTGATTGTAGGTAAGTATACAAATGTGACCAGTAACAAATGCCCCCAGTGCCTCCATGTGTCAGTAAGAAATGCCCGCAGTGCCAGTAAAAATGCCCCCAGTGCTCGCGTGCCATTAAGAAATGCCCCCAGTGCCCCATGTGCCAGTAACAAATGCCCCCAGTGCCCCCATGTGCCAGTAAAAATGCACCCATGTGCCAGTCAGAAATGCCTTTAGTGCCAGTAAAAATGCCCCCAGTGCCAGTAAAAATGCCCCCAGTGCTCCTGGCCATTAAGAAATGCCCCCAAGTGCCAGTAAGAAATGCCCCCAGTGCCAGTAAGAAATGCCCCCAGTGCCCCCATGTGCCAGTAAAAATGCCCCCAGTGCCCCCATGTGCCAGTAAAAATGCCCCCAGTGCCAGTAAGAAATGATGCCCCCAGTGCCAGTAAAAATGCCCCCAGTGTCAGTAAAATGCCCCCAGTGCCCCCAATAGATCTCCGGTCCGTGATTGCAACAATAAAAAAAATAAACACTTATACTTACCTCCATGGAGCTGGCAGCGATGCGATGCAGGCCTCTTCCGGCCTGTGTTCCGTGCTGTACGGCTCAGGCGGCGCGATGACATCGTCGCGCCGCCTGAGCCTGCCTCTTATAGGCTGCAGGCCTAGTGCCTGCAGCCTATCAGAGGAACGGGCAGGGAAGACGCCTCTCCCTCCCCCTGCCCCGCAGTACAGGCATCTGTATCGCCGTCCTGAGGATGGCGATACAGATGACTATGTGGAAGTGCTCATCTCCCTCTGCCCCGCTTGTGCGTGGGGCCGCACCGCACCTTCCCTAATTGGCGGTGCAGCCCTGCAAGTGGCCTATAGGGGCCCGGTCGCAAATGTCACGACCCCTATAGCTACGCCACTGATTGTAGGTAAGTATACAAATGTGACCAAATTAGCTATTCCACCAGATTGATATGCTGGGGGTCAATATTGAATTATAATAGGGGCGTATGGGTGTGCAGCCCTGAGACCAACATCTCTGTGGGGCCCAAGGCTGCCCAAATGCCCACATTGAAGAATACTTTCAATAGCATCTACTTATATGTACTCAAAAAAATGATCACTGTGTTACCTGTGGTGTTACATAGGACTGCAGATGACTCTGAGTACAGATAATGTAGTAGATAGTACCTGCAGTCATATGTAACATCACAGATAACATACGGTAAAGGAGTTCTCGGGGATTTACATTTTGATGGACTATCCCTAGAATAGGTCATCAATTTGAGACTGTAACGCTGCATAGCAAGCACAGCGCTGTCCATTGTGCTTGGTATTGCAGTTCAGTCTCGTTCACTTGAATGGGACTGAGCAGCTCTTAGGCTGTGTGACCGAGGAATCTGATGTCACATGGCCTAGGAAGGAGCTCCGCAGCCCCTTAATTTACAACTTTGTAAATACTATTAGGCGCACACGGAAAGGGTGATGTCCAGGGGAAATGGAGGGGGGGGGGGGAGGTGAGTAGGCAGTCTGGGCCAATATGTGTTTAATCTGCCCCTGCTGGGGGTACTTGCAAATTGTTTGCTGTTTAATGCTTTTCATGTTATGTAATGTCATTTTCTGCTCTGAAGAAGCTTGGTGTGGATCCTGGATCCCTCCCTAGCTCAATCTAGAGAGTTCTAGCCTAGAGTTAGCCAGGAGAGAAAGTAACTCCATGTGCCTCTTCCTCACAAATCTATGCATGGTCTTTAGAAGGAGAGAAAAGAGACAAGTAGGTTTAGAAATCTGCATAGCCAAATCAGTAAGGTATCCTGCTACCTAAGCTATTTATGCTTTATTGAAGTGATGGGAATACTGTTAAGACATCATTCACACTTGGACTCAACTTGGGCAAATTGAGAAATACAGGCACAAATGCAAAAGTAATATTGCCAGCCATACAATCTGCTGGAAGAGACCTGAGAAAGATAGGAAAGTGTATGATAATTTCCATCTTTTATGCAAATCTATACAAAACCATCTGGGGAAATTTGCAATATCTATTTTTTATCTTTGGATGTACTACAACTCAGTAAAGAAATAGATTTATTCTGCTACATCTGGCCTGGTTACTGACTCCTGCACCATATGCCAACCATTGCATTCTATTCTCCCTGCCTTGCACCCACCCACACACTCATTATCTTGGGCCCCCCTGACTACCATCAGGCAGGAGCCCCAACATCATTGTATGCCCGGGGGAAAGAAAGGTTGTGCCCTCCTTTCACTACATGGCCCTATAGAGCAATGCTGTGAAGAAAGCCACTGTGATTGACTGTAACAGCCACTTCCATCCTCCAATCTCCATCCTCCTGGGTGATGCAGGTTCCAAAAAATGGGGAAAAAATTGTGTAACTGTCTGCAACTGCGACTAGGATTATAAAATATGTTGTGTGACATTAATGTCGAGCGAGGCAGCGAGGAAGCATTGAAAAACTATAAGGAAAAAAATAGAATATGTAAAAGACAAATAAAAACAGACAAACTAGAGAACAAGAGATTAATCACAAAAGAGAGTAAAACTAACCCTAAAATGTTCTTTAATTATATAAATGGTAAAAAGTATAAACCTGAAGGTATCGGCCCCTTACAGAGTAATGAGGGGGGGAGTTGCAGAGAGCGATGAGGAGAAAGCAAAGCTACTAAATATCTTTTTCTCCACTGTATTCACTGAGGAAAATAAACTGTCAGATGAAATGCAGAATATAAAAGTAAATTCCCCATTAAAAGTGCCCTGTCTGACCCAGGAAGAAGTAGAGCTGCGTCTTAAAAAGATTAAAATAGACAAATCGCCAGGACCGGATGGCATACACCCCTGTATCCTAGGAGAATTAAGTAATGACTCTATACTGACAGGGAGTGTTCCACAGGATTGGCGCATAGCAAATGTGGTGCCAATATTCAAAAAGGGTCCAAAAACAGAGCCCGGGAATTATAGGCCGGTAAGTTTAACATCTGTCGTGGGTAAACTGTTTTAGGGTTTTCTAAGAGATGCTATCTTGGAGTACCTCAATGAAAATAAGCAAATTACTCCATATCAGCATGGCTTCATGAGGGATCGGTCATGTCAAACCAATTTAATCAGTTTCTATGAGGAGGTAAGTTCTAGACTGGACCGCAGCGAATCAATGGATGTCATATATCTGGACTTCTCCAAAGCATTTGACACTGTACCACATAAAAGGTTAGTATACAAAAGGAGAATGCTTGGCCTGGGAGAAAATGTCTGTATGTGGGTAAGTAACTGGCTCAGTGATAGAAAACAGAGGGTGGTTATTAATGGTACATACTCAGATTGGGTCACTGTCACTAGTGGGGTACCACAGGGGTCAATATTGGGCCCTATTCTCTTCAATATATTTATTAATGATCTTGTAGAAGGCTTGCACAGTAAAATATCAATTTTTGCAGATGACACTAAACTGTGTAAAGTAATTAACACAGAAGAGGACAGTAGTGGCAGATGAGGTTTAACACTGACAAATGTAAAGTTATGCATATGGGAAGGAATAATGCAAGTCACCAGTACACACTAAATGGTAAAATATTGGGTAACTCTGACATGGAAAAGGACCTAGGAATTTTAGTGAACAGCAAACTAAGCTGCAGAAACCAGTGTCAGACAGCTGCTGCCAAGGCCAATAAGATAATGGGTTGCATCAAAAGAGGCATAGATGCCCGTGATGAGAACATAGTCCTGCCACTTTACAAATCACTAGTCAGACCACACATGGACTACTGTGTACAGTTCTGGGCTCCTGTGAACAAGGCAGACATAGCAGAGCTGGAGAGGGTTCAGAGGAGGGCAACTAAAGTAATAACTGGAATGGGTGGACTACAGTACCCAGAAAGATTATCAAAATTAGGGTTATTCACTTTAGAAAAAAGACGACTGAGGGGAGATCTAATAACTATGTATAAATATATCAGAGGTCAGTACAGAGATCTCTCCCATGATCTATTTATCCCCAGGACTGTGACTGTGACGAGGGGACATCCTCTGCGTCTGGAGGAAAGAAGGTTTGTACACAAACATGGAAGAGGATTCTTTACGGTAAGAGCAGTGGTACTATGGAACTCTCTGCCTGAGGAGGTGATGATGTTTGTAAGTTCACTAAAAGAGTTCAAGAGAGGCCTGGATGTATTTTTGGAGGGTAATAATATTACAGGTTATAGTTACTAGAGAGGGGTCGTTAATCCAGGGAGTAATTCTGATTGCCTGATTGGAGCCGGGAAGAAATTTTTTTTTCACAGGGGTTTTTTGCCTTCCTCTGGATCAACTTATTGGAAAACAGGCCGAACTGGATGGACAGATGTCTTTTTTCGGCCTTATAAACTATGTTATATGTTGCACTGTAGTTGTACCCTATATGTCATGCGACTTATTGAAGCGCGACACATATTGTCGTGTAGTCCTAGCCTTAGTGGACCCAGCTATCACTTGCAGTTTACCACTTATTGCCAGGCAGACTTGGTCTTGCATCCTTAATCACTGGCAAGTCCAGGTATAGCAGCCATGTACTGGTAAATCAGCACTACGCGTGGCTGGTGAGGTGGATGTGGGTGTGGGTGGCTTGACTAGCTGAGGATAAGGTGTGTTGTCACTCTCCATTGATATAAAATACAACCACTAGATGGTTGTATTTGCGCCTCCGGCTTTGTCTGCCCCCCTCTGCTTCTTATTTGCGCCTCCTGCTTTGTCTGCCACCCTCTGCTTCTTGATTGACATCGCCAAGAAAGATGAATATGCAAGGAATCTAGCCCTGTAAAATAGGAAGCAGAGGGAGGGGCTGGCAGGGGAAGCAGGAGGAGCAAGGGTGCACAGAGTAGCTGTCCTTGGTGCACTTACCTGCTAACCTGCATATGAATTAAAACTACCTTTTCTCCAGAGTGAAGCAACGGATCGCTAAGTGAAAGGCATCATAACGTTTAGCTGGGCTAGCCTTACAAGGTATTTTCTTGTCATTTCAGAGCAGCGTTCTCATGATCTGTTGTAATCTGTTGTGATTGCAGTGGTTGGCTCTCCGTTGATCAGACTTGTCCAGACATATCCAATATCCTAATCTCTTTTTTTCAGGAGGTCTCAGAGGAGATGTTTTGGTTGACATTGGAGCTGGACCAGCAATATACCATCTTCTCTCTGCCTGTGAATCATTTCCATATATCATTGCAACTGATTTCACAGACAGTAATAGACAAGAGCTGGAGAGATGGTTGAGAAGAGAACCGGGAACCTTTGATTGGTCGGAGACTGTGAAGTTTGTTTGTGATCTGGAAGGTGACAGGTAGATCACGCACCTACAATAAATATCTACGGGACACTACTAATGGGAATCATAATAACAATTTATATATAAAAATACACACAGCAGTGATAGCCTAGAAGTATTGTGGACATCTTGTCCCACTTATAATTCCCACAAAAGAACTTACAATATGTATTAAGGTAAAAGTAAAATACTCATGAAGTTCTGGGCCACAGCTGAAACACTGAAGCTATACTTACAGCCCTACTCTTCTCCATCTGTTAAGGTTGAAGTCCCTGTGGAAGAATAACGTTGTGTGGGGTCATATATCCCATGAAAAAGCATAAGACAACCTATTTTATCCTTATTCCTTTTGCCCATTGATGCCTATGTGGCATGTACTCTCTTGGATTGTTGTGCCCCTTATTTCTCCTCTGAATTACTTATTTGAGGTATGAGATTCACAGGAAGTGTCATAGGCAGAATAAAATAAGACCTAATATTAAAATTTTCTCCATTTGGCCTCTCTGTGGTCTTCATGTTTTTTTTTTTTTATTATTTCTTTAAAGCAGAGACGATTGGGTGGAAAAAGAGAACAAATTACGATCCAGAATCCAGAAAGTTCTGAAGTGTGATGTAACCAAGACTAATCCACTAGATCCCACAGTGATCCCCCCTGCGGATTGTCTGATCACAGCGCTATGTTTGGAAACAGCATGCACAGATATTGAGGCATATTTCTGTTCACTGGGAAACATTACAACCCTGCTGAAGCCTGGAGGACACTTGGTCTTGATTGGCGTCCTTGGAAATTCATTTTATAAAGTGGGAGACAAGACATTCTTCTGTCTGCCACTGGATGAGCGGACAGTGAGGAATGCTGTGATAGATGCTGGATACAGTATTAAGGATTTGGAGGTTTATCACATTCCCAATATGACCTCATGTGCCCACATTACAGATACTAAGGCCAATATTTTCCTTGTGGCGCAAAAAAAATGAGACTTGATGTACCACAAAGAAGAGATGATTCTCATATTTGAAGCATTGTAAGCTCATAGATAATAAATAATATTTCCAATAATTTTATCAAGATTTCCTGAAGAGCAGTACCTCTCGGTGGTTTATTAAAACAGATTTTATGTAAAAAATTACGTCATAACATATTTTTGTAGTTGTCTACTAGGATGTACCTTCCACAGAAATGAATAAAAAACTAAAACAAAGAGCTGGCATTCTTAATCATGTGGGTTACTACATGGTTAGTTCAGTGTGAGATTTTCCTCTGTACAGTGGGGGGTGGGGGGAATTGAGGGGGGGCAGGAGAGATGTCAGGGGGAGTAGATTTAGGCTGGACACGAAGTAGTCTCTGCCCAGAGTTGATAAAAGAGGCATCTGGTCACTAGAAGCTTCAGCTGCAAGCACATCCAGAAACGAGTGCCAGGTATAACATTACGGACTTTAGTTCTTCAGTTGAGGCTGAAACCCAATGTTTTTGGTTAAATTCAAAAGACTGTTCACAATGGCATTAATATGACGGCTTCTATTATGTTAAAGCTGTGTGAGAAATCCAT
Source organism: Rhinella marina (assembly GCA_900303285.1). Taxonomy (NCBI): domain Eukaryota; kingdom Metazoa; phylum Chordata; class Amphibia; order Anura; family Bufonidae; genus Rhinella; species Rhinella marina. Next base: position 9,089 of record ONZH01015949.1, read on the forward strand.
CATTGCTGCCATTCACTGGCATACTTACCATGGAGGCAGACTAGGCCACTGCTATGGGGCCCATGGTGAGGATTGCCTGACACTGAACTCTTACTTTTGCTTCCTGACATAAATTCACAGTATATTCCTGAAGCTATAACTATGGGGAATTCAGTGCAAAGAGATGTTACAGTTACCACTGAGTTCGATGGCAGCTGTACAAATTCCTATACACTAGCAGCCATTTTTACAATATACTATATGATGGAAATAAGATTTACAAATGTATGAAGGAACTTTATCAATATATTTATACCAGTTGCTGGTGTAAATATATTGAGAAATACTTATTAGGCAATGTTCCACTTGGGAACTTCCAATTGGGAAAAGCTGGCAAATGTTTGACATAATTTATTTTTTAAAAAAACCTCTAGGAATAAAAAAAAAAAATCTCACTGGTGGTAGCCCATACTAATTTTTGTATTATATGTGTGTATGTCTCTGAGTAGAGATGAGTGAATCTGATTTGGTTCAGTTCAGGTTCACTGAATTTTTGAAAAAGTTCTGTTCAGACCTGAATCGGTTGTACCAGAACTAAAGTTGCTCCAATTGTTCTGTAAATAGATATATAATGCCCTCTTGTGTCCTAGGAATTTTTAGGAAAATAAGCAATAATTTTTAAAGAATTTTTACTTTTTTTTCTCTCCTCTCTCCCTAAGCTCTTGAATGCAATGACAGCAATAGTAAATGATGTCACTGAGTGACACTAACATACATACAGTAACTATAGGTAAACACATTGGAACATTGGAACAGCATGTCACGTGTTACGCTTTTTCATATTCCAGCGCTTCCGTACATTGTCCCTTATTGTGGGAAGATGGTGTTTAACCTCTTTCCTACCACCACATGACTTCCTACTTCAGGACAGTAGATTTTATCTGTAACCTGACATGTATATGGGTCAGGTTACAGAACGATCTGGTGGCGCCACCTAGTGTTGCAGATCATTGTGGCCATGGTGTTAATACACAGCAGCAGCCTCCGTGAAGATCCCGGTAACCAATGAAAGTGATTCCCAGGATTTCTATATCTGTGACAGCTGTCACAGAGATAAAAAGTGCAAAAAAAGTAAGTAAAAGAAGGCTAGAAAACTCAGCAGGGTCTCTGCCCAGTTGTTTTAGTGCTTGGAGAGAGAGGGACCCTGGTAAGTTACAAAGTTACCTCAGAAAACAGCTGATACACGGTTCCTGCTGTAACAGCCATTTACCCCCCGGCTGTAAAAAATAAATACATCCCCCTTTTTCATTAAAAAATAAAATATATATAAATAATATAAAAAACTAAAATAACAAAAAAAGTTATTAGTTTAAGCTATAGTGTAGGCCAGGGATCAGCAACCTCCAGCACTCCAGCTGTTCAGAAACTACAACTCCCAGAATGATTTATTCACTTTTGTGGGAGATAGAAGAACAGTGGAGTATGTTTGCATGCTGGGAGTTGTAGTTTCACAGCAGCTGGAGTCCCGAAGGTTGCTGATCCCTGGTGTAGGCAGTCTTTTGTGTGTGCATAAAATGAACGCACATTTTTGTCACTTTTTAAAAAAAATAAAAAGTTATTAGTGTTAGCATAGTTAGTATAAGTCTTTATGTTTTTTTTTGTGTGACATGTATTTTCTTTGTATTGTTTTCTTATATAACCGTCTGTACGAATTTGTGTGTATACACATACACCTTTTTTTCCATAAAAAAGATATACACAGAGTTCTTTTCAGAGCATAATTTATCTGCATATACAGTATTTAGAAAAAAAAGAACAAAGGTTTTATTGCTTTTAGAATAGCGGTCTTTTGGTATGTTTTATATGTACAGATGTAGGTGTTCTTTTTCATAAAAAACGCACAGAAGCACACATACCTATTTTTCACGTATATTTGAACACTTCTTTATTTGAGCACATTTTTGGTTGTTCTTGTAAAATAAAATGGCATGCAGACATTTCCTCAAGTGAGGAAAATTGTGTGGAAGATTCAGGTTCTAAGTATGAAGGCAACGAGTTTAGTTGCCAGTGTTGAGGAATGTTTGGCGAGTACCAGCAGTGATGTGCCAAGGCCATCTACAAAGAGCAAGTCACAGCAGTGGCGAACAGAGTGGTGAACCTCGGCATTATTTTGAGGTGCTATTTGTTTCGGCAGTTGACAAAATCTGTTCTGGCAGTATGGTGAAAACTATTTTCATTTTCTCCACCTAAATCCATTCAATTTTCCTGAAAAAGCCAAAAGTACTGATGCATGGACACTAATTATATCACCTTTTCAATATTAAGGAAATCCTGAAAACATGACCGTCAGGTCGGTCCTGAGGACTGCAGTTGAGGAACCCTGGCATAGGGGGTCAACAAAGTTGTCACTTTATGGGTGTTTCTAAGGTTTTAGTTAGAGATGAGCGAAGGGATTCTTCGATTCGTTGATTCGTATCGAATCTTGGAAATTTTCAGCTGCAATCTGAATTTCCTTGGATTCGCTTCGTATTATTCGTAAACATATGCACAATTTTACACGCTAACTATACGTACGATATGTATGAAAAGTACTAAACGTACGCATTATGCATGAGCCGGAACAATGACTATACGACCGCAAGAGCGGGAAAGTGAAGATACGCCCCCCTCTGAACTGGAAAAAAACAGCCCACCGGGATCTAACTATTTTGCACGTATAGGGAGTGAAGACTCCTCCCTCAGTACTCCACCCTCCTCTGAAGCCGCTCTGAACCAGTTTAGACCAGCTGACTTTAGAGCAAGCATCATGGCTAAGAAACAACTGCGCCCAAATTGGGATGAAATGTGCTTTGGGTTTGAGTTCCCAGACATCAGAATGTCACAAGTCCAACTCTGCCAGAGAAACCAAGCTTCAGTGCCTGTGTCCTTACCACCTGCTGAAGTTGCTGCGCCTGCGACTTGTGAGGTGGCTGGAGCATCTATTGCGGCTGGACTGTCCGCTATGTCTCATACGGCAGAGGCGGCTGGAGCGTCCACTTCTCCGCCCAGGAGGAGATCCACCCCTTCCATACACCAGAACCCAATTGTTCCATCCATCTGTGATGGCCCATGCACAGACTCTCTGGGACTATAAAACCGCAGTGGAGGACTGGGTCATACACGTTCTTGACCACCCTAGGCCGGGAGACCCTTCGTTGGAACGCTGGAAGTGAACTGTGCTTTGGTTCTTGGTTGGGAGAGGGTCTAGCTTCCTGCAGGATGACGAAGATGGAAGGGAATATTTTGTGGGCCACAGGTCGGTGAAACGGCCGTACCTGCCACAACATTGTCATAGCCTGTACGTGGGGGATCAGGTGGAG